>APFE031271222.1:0-13977 GCA_000404065.3 Pinus taeda | reverse complement strand
TGCATAGAATCTAAAAGACTCCCTTGGGTCCAAATTTTCACATTGACATAATCATGTCAAATTTATACTCAAATGAACCAGAATTATGCCAGGAGTCTAATGGCGTGATCAATTTTCTGATATGAGCAGTGGAATTTTAGTCAACTCCACAGAGAAGAATCTTTATGGAATCATGAGGACTCAAAAATATTCCCTAAGGGCTGATTTTTAATAGTTTCAAAACCATACAGATTTTATACTCAAATTACTCAGTGTTTCGCAAGGAGCGCAGTCGTGAGCTCATAATTGTCATATGAGTAGAAAAAATCCAGTCAACTAACTAGAAGGAATCTTTGAGATTCCTGCAGATCCAGATTTTGATGGTGTCTGAAAGGGGTCAAATTTAAAGTCATTTGACATGATTTCACACCACAAATTCAATGATGTAGTCCATTTCTTCAGTAGCATTGTACATTTTTAGGCCATCCCTGGAAGTGGAGGTATATGTTGTAGCGATGCCATGTCTTTCTTTTGATTTGATGAGATGATGATTTTGTTGTTGAGATCCTTGTTATCATTATGTTGAAGGATACTTGTATGCCACTTCATGTGATAAATTATTATCTTGTCATGCTGAAGGAGGACCCATATGAGTGAGAGTTCCTATAGGGGAATGTCTTGTGGAGAGACATGCCACTCTAGTTGATGTAGTTTATCCTTGTAATGACAAAGAATGTACCATGTACTCATCATCATCTCTCAACATTTAATGAAGCGACCTCCCCACTCTTGACACCGGGCCCGGAGACTTAACCCACACTGGGTGAACTCCATTATCAACTTGTTTGTGTTATTTGATTTAATGGATGTTATTATGTTTCCTCTTTTTTAAAGTATGCACATGTGGTTTTTCATATGAAATTATGCTAACATCATAGAAGTAAAAATATTTGTTAATTCCAGTGCCTGAGAGAATCCAGATCACACAATTACAACCCCAATTAGTAATAATTTTTCAATATTTAAACCAAGCTTACCTCTCAGGTACTCAAGATTCATGTTTGGTAATTATTTAGTCAGTATGTCTGCTACCTTTTCATCTGTTGGTAGATAGTGAAGCTCCATGAATCCATCTTGTACCAAGCTTCTGACGTAGTGGTACTTATTATTTATATGCTTTGTCATAGCATGAAACACCAAGTCTTCCATCAATCTTATGCAACTTTCATTATCACAATGTATCCATGTAGGGCTTAGTGGTCCTTCACATAAGTCTAATAATTCTTTTTGATCCAAACAACTTCTTGACATGCTTCGATTGCAACAACATATTCAACTTCGACACTACTCAAAGCAACAATATCCTGCTTTCTACTCATCCGTGAGACCATGGAACATCCTAGGCTGAAGCATCCACCCGTTGTGCTTCTTCAATTTGTCTCACTGCTACCCCAATTTGAATCTATATATCCCATGAGTTGGATTTCATTACTAGTATACCAGAGGCAGTGATGTATAGTTCCACACATATATCTTAATATATGCTTGGCTGCAATCCAATGATCATGTTTTGGATCCATCTAAAACTGATTGAGGACATTTACTGCAAAACAAATGTTTTGTCTCATATTTACTAGATACATCAAGGACCCAATCAACTGTCTGCAGCTAGTAGGATCGATTGGACTATGCTTTGAACTCCTCAACTTCTTTAGATTGGTAATCATAGGCTTGCTATCCATCATGCTAAAATTTTGAAGTATCTTGATCACATATTTACCTTGACCAAGATATATCTCACCTAGCCTCTGCCATACTTATAGTCCCAAGTAATATTGCATATTCCCAATATCCTTCATATCGAACTCAGCTACTAACTACTTCTTGCATTACTGAATCTGATTCTCTGCACCTGTGTATAGTAGATCATGCACATGCAAAAGTATGATAAATGGGTCACCCTAGGACACCCTGATATATGGTTTAGGATATACAGTACCCTTAGTAAAATAAAGTCTCTATAAGCTATAGGTTATTTCTTTAAGCTAGGTAGATATTTCTTCAACCTATAGACATAAGTCTCCCTCTAATTTATTTCAAATCCATGAGGCTTCTCAATGTAAACCTCCTCATCAATGGTCCCATTCAGCAAAGATGTCTTGACATTCATTTGATGGATGTTCCATCCTATAGTAGAAACCAATGAAACAATCAATATTGTTGTATATTGAGCTCTGAGAGCAAAGGTTTCCTTGTAATCAATCTGTTCTTTCTATGAGAAGCCTTTTTCTGCAAACCTTGCTTTGTATTTACCAATGCTCCCATATGTAGCATGCTTGATCTTGTAGATCCATTCTAAAGTGACTATAAGATTGTCACTTGGCCTAGGGATAATTTCCCAAACACCATTATTCATTATGGATTGGTATTTCTTCCTGCATTTCATTCCTCCACTCTTGATGTTTAGCTGCATCTTCATACAAGGAAGGTTTCACTTCAATAAGATTTTTCATATATGCAACATATGCAAAATAAATCTTTGGTCTTTTACTTTTCCTGAAAGTCCCTGATGCCGTATGCCGTTCTGCTTCTTATAGAGCAGTTCTCAACCAAGCGGGTATTTTTTGAATTTTTGGAATAATCACTTGTTGTATAGGCTCACTTGACCTTCAATATCTTCTTGAGTAGATGTATGATATTAACCATCATTTTCCATTGAGATATCCTCAAAGTTAGGCATATCTTCTTCATCAGAGACAACCATAACATCCTTTGATTTCTTGTAATCTATGTTCTCATCAAAGATGACATACCTGGTTACTTCAATTCAACGATCCTCCTTAACATAGATTCTATATGACTTTGATGAAGAACTATACCCAATAAAGATTCCATTTGAATTGGTAGGATCCAACTTCTTTCTCTTGTCTTGAGGTATATGAATATACACAAGACACCCAAATATTTGAAGGTGATCCATACTTGGATTATTCCTTATAAATTCTTCTTCTGGAGTCATGTTGTTAATGATTCTTTGAGCACTTCATTTCTGCAAGTAAACAACTATCGTACATGCTTCTCCTCATAGGAATTAAGGTAGATATTGATAATTTAGCATGGCCCTGACACATTCTTCAATAGTTATATTCTTCCTTTCATAAACACCACTTTGTTCAGGATTATAGGGAACGATAAGCTCCCTCTTGATCCCCGCTTCCTTGTAGAAAGCTATCAACTCTTTGGAGGTGTATTCTCCACCATCGTTTGACCTTAGAGTCTTGATATTTCTCTTGGTTAGGTTCTCCATTTCATTCTTGAACTCCTAATACTTTTCGAATACCTCTTCCTTGTTATCGACAAGGTATAACCAAGTCTTCCTTGCAAAATCATTAATGAAGGTTACCTAATACTAATGGCCACCAAGAGACTTAACTACCATAAGTACACATACATATGAATGTATGAGACACAAAAATTCCTTATATATGGTATCAATTCTTGCAAATTGCTTCTTCATTTTCTTACCTATAACACAACCCTTATATGTCCCTTCATGTTATTTGTTCAATTAGGGCATACCATTGACCATTTGAATTAGATATGGAAAAATATTATAATGACGGTGTCCATACCTTCTATTCCATAGTTTGGAAGGACTTACATCCCAAGCGGACTATAGCATGAGATAGAGTTGTAAAAATTCTATATAATGTCCCTCACGAATCCTAATCACCCTAGAATCATCAATACTAGAGCCCTTATCCCAAACCAAAACCTTACCATTAACAAAGGAAACTTTATCACCCTTATTCTCTATACAAGAAATAGAAAGTAATTTTTTCTTCAAACTTGGAACATATAGAATATTGTTGAGGTGAATACTTCCACCAGAATCGAGCTCCAAGAAGGTAGATACAATCTCTTTCACTAGATATCTCTTCTTGTCTCCAAGTTCAAATGAATCAGATGAGTTACCCTTAGATAGGGTTTGAAGTTGACTACATTCTCCCATCATATGCTTGGAGGCACTGTTGTCAATACCCATACATTCTCATCCTTAAAAGTGCTAGATAATGCGGAGAATAAACTTCCATATATCACTTGTTTTGTGATCTTGAAGATGATCTTCAATAAACAATATTTGATAGATGTAGTGATATTTCCAAGAAACCTGATACCCTTCCTTATAACCCTTGCCATAGTGCCAACTAAGATGTGACCTTCAATCTCTTTATTGCACCATAGCTCTAATACCATGCTGGAAAATCAGGGGACTTATGTATTATAGATGATTTTCCTTAACTTGATAATTACTTGTGATATGTGTTGGAATTTTATTACTTTATTAGATGTTTTTTCATCAAGATATTATCAAAATAATGAAGATCACAAGAAGACAAAGTACACAAGATATAGGATCCAAGCCAGGGAAAAACCCCTCTAAGGGGAAAGCGGGAGAAAATTCTTCTATTATTCTTTAGAATATTTTACATAGAGACTTCCAAGACCCAAAGACCAAAGCCAACAACCCTACCAAGCACCGAGTCAACCCTCGATAAAATCTTCTCGAAGGCAGCTTCGAAACTTTGACCTACTGCAACTTCGTCCTATAATTTTGGCCATGCAATTTCAACCTCCTACAATTGTAGCTTCACAGAAACCCTAGGTTTGCATGTGCGGAGATAGAGATAGAGAGATATTTAGCCCAAGGAACTTCACTTTTTCCTTCCTTCCTTTGTCCTTCTAGTTCTTCTTCTCCTTCGCTATTATAGATCTAACTTGATTTGGATGAGTGTCTAAAATGAGGTCAAGCTCCTTGTATTTATAGCCTCTTTTAGGGGTCGAATTTCCATCCTTTAGGTTGACTTGATCTTGCTCTTGGGCTGACTTGGTCTTGGGATACAAAATGGATTTTTCTTGATAGGATAAATATATTTCTTTATTACAATGAATCCAAATGGGAATATGACACATGGCCAATAATTTTCTGTATCCTAAAAAGTCTTAGAAAACCTAAAAGCACGAAGAACATGCTTTTGACTCAAAATTGAGTATGAAATCCATACTCCAATATAAAATATAATTTCTCTTTCTTTCGTTATAAATAATATATAATGTCATGATTACAATTAGGTCATTATGATGATTGAACCTAATTACAACTATCAACAATTGGCACCAATGAGATAGGGGTTGGCCTTGACTAGTGCCAATGGAATAACCCAAAGTGATGACATAATCCAACTCAGACATAACCATATGCCTAGCCTTGTTAGCCTTTAGATCACTTCTAAACTTAATACATTATTTTAGAACCAAACTTGTAATAATCTTAGGAGGTATGAACTTGTCCTTGAAGCTATAAGAATTGTGATCCCACCAAATGTTATTAGCAAACACACAATGAAATTCTTCGAATTATCTAATTGAATTGTCTCTAAGCCAAAATTTCATGCATTCTAACCAAGAATTTTACTTAAAATCAACTTAAACAAGACTTAGAACATACAGTGAATATGGACAAGAGATGAGTAAGTGAGACATTGGTTCTTCTTTTGATTTTCATAAGGACCATGATTAGGCCTCTCCAAACCCTTTTAAGAATGTTATCTCATCTCAAAAGTTTCTTATTCAATGCAAGCCCGAGAGTTTTTTTCCATTTAGAGGAGTGCAAAATTTTCAAATCCTACTTCATCATCATTATGGGACATAATTGAAATGAGATTTTGTAAAATATTCAAATCTTATTTTTTGTGAAGTCACTCATGCCAGAATTTTTAGACCAACAATTCTCATCTTCCACCTCTTACTTGAGCTTAATAGAATTAGAGTCTATAAGTTTAATGAAATTCACCGACTTAGCTATTGTCGTTTAAAACTTAGGACACTTTCCAATTTCCAACCTACTCTTCTTCTCAAATGAGGAGTTTGTGCTTTGGCATCTTCTAATGTGAAAACACCTGCTTAATGGAGAGCTTGGAGAAGTGGGGTAGGAAGATGATAACCCTCAATCATTTCCTAATCTCGGATCTTCTCCAATTCTTAATTTTCTTCCATCATCGATTCACACACCATCCAATCCCTGATCGATGGAAAGGAAGAAACAATAACTTTTTATATAAGGCATACCATGGATTTCTAAACCAATAACTTCACAGGATTTCTAAATAAATCTTCTATAAGGCATACCATGGAGGTACTTAGATTTCATGATATGGCCCCATAAGCAAGAATTTTGTTGGAGCCTCCATAAGCTTCAAGGCAAAAGAGATTTGCTAAAATAGAAAAGGTTTTTGATCCTCCATTCACCAAGCTTATTGGGGAACATAACCTACCTCCAGTTAATTAAGGTGATGGCACACTTCTGACAAGCTCTAGACCATACAAGTTTGAAACTAATGTTCTTTATTTTTGTTAGAATTCTCTTTAGAGTGGATAACACCATCAAAGAACCTTTAGAACTACAAAAATAATATGCCAACTGATGTAAGTTAGATACCTTTACTTTCTTAAGCACACCTCTAAACTTAGCATCATTTAACAAATTACGAAGATCCTCAACAACAATAATGACAAGATAAGGTGAGAGGGGGCATCCTTTTTCAAGGCTTCGAGAGGCCTTAAAAAATATTGAAGGAGCTCCATTAATGAGAATGATGAAAGACAGATTGCACACACACCATTACCCAATTCTTGGAAGAAAGGCTCTTCCCCAACCGCAAGAGGACTAATCTAGGAAAATTCCAACTCACTTGATCATAGTATTTAGAAAGTTCAAACTTAAAGATGATAACTGGATGTTTTTTGAGATTTACAAAGAGTTAATGGTCTCCCGAGCAAGAGTTACTACAACATGTATCTATCTTCTCTAATTGAAACCAAATTTTTCTTCGGAATTTTTTTGATCAAAATTGACTTAGGGGGATGGGCAATGACCTTAGCTATAAGCTATGGAGTACTGTAAAGATATGATTTGTTGCCAATTCTGTTCAACACTTCAGGCAGCAACATACTAACAAGTTTATTCATAATTCATTATGAAATCATTAAAAAAACTTATTCGCACCAGGTGGTTGTACTAGACAAAGCATTAAAATTGGCTGATGGATGCGTTGTTTCCTGTAATGCCGAGGACCTTTTTATCTCCACATGATTTGGACTTTACAGATTTTTACGCTGGACAAAAAAAACATTACCGCAAAAAAAAACAGTTCTCTTCCTGCGCTTCACAGGTTTCTCTCCACGCTGTCCACGCTATCCCAACCAGTCAAAACATAGCTCTGCGCCCTCTTATATTCAACTTACAAATTGGAATTGGTTTTCAATAGCCTCAAAAATAAAATTGATTTACAGATTTGAAAAATCTAAAATCAATAAAAAAAAATTCTATTTTGAACAATTTTTGACAAATTTCATACCAATTGCTGAGCACTTCAACGGAGTTGAGTTTTTCCAGGATCTGATAGAGCTGGAATCTCCTCCTCAAATCAACTTTTGGAATCTCCTTCTCAAATCAACTACAGCATTACCATAGCTCTGATACCACAATAATGGTAGAAGTGTCCTCAGACACATAATTTTATTAATCAAGAAAAAATAATTACATAATTGATTTGCAAGAGCTTCACACCCGAACACACAAAACCACTCTTGCAATGAGCTATTGATAAGCTCCATGTCCTAACTCCTCTAATTATGGATCACTTTATTAAATAACAAGTGTCCATTTACAATAAATGCTATTCAAAAAACTAGCTAACTAATCTCCTACTAATAGAGCCTAAGATACGACACTTTTTGGAGAGTCATATCTAGTTACAACAATATGCTAATTCTAAAAGTCTCCATTAAGTAATTAAACATTCTAGAATAATAATTATTAATTTAATATCTTAAATTAATAATTATTTTATTCTAATTTTATAACCTATGATAAAAAAGTATTTTTGGATCATCTAACAATTATTGATGACATTGCATCAAGAGATAGGTATAAGATCATTAAAGTATCACCACTCTGCATCTTTCAACTAAGAGTAATAAAGGTTCAATTGAAGGGCCCTTAAACTTTTCCAAAGTTCTAGGATTCAAATATCACCTTTAGAATATTTTATTTTGGCAAATCATAGAAGGTAGAGACAAATTCAACAATAAGGCCATTTGAGCTTGGAATCTTACCTTTCTACATTGTAAAGAGGGCGGCATCAAATTTTTCTTATGAAGCATCCTCTTCCAAATCTTGCGGGAATTTAGAAAGTACTTCAAGGATTACCTCATTAAGGAATCCAACTAGATCCTTGAAGAGTGCTTTGAAATATTGAACCCCCTTGAAATGAGCTTGTACAAAGAAGTGAAGTTCACTTTCAATGCTAGTGATTCTAGGCATCTTAACAACTTCCTTGTATATTATTTTGATAAAGATCTATGATGTTATATACTATTTGTATAAACCAAATTCGATACTTCAATTGTTGTAAATAGATTTATAAGTACTGCTAATAATTTGATAGACTCAAGAATGGAAATTATATTTTGATGGGAATTATAAGAGAAGGGTCGGGATTCAAAGTTGTGTTAATTTGACCTTCAAAATAAGCCATTACTCTATCTTTTAAGCTAGAGTTTGAAGTTACCAACAATGTAGCATAATATGACACCCTCATTTTAGGACTTGCAGTTGCTAGGAGGCTTAAAATTTCCAACCTTGTAGTTTTTGGTGATTCAAAATTAGTAATCAAGAAAGAAACCTCTATCAAGCCAAGCATCCAAGCCTCCGATATCATAAGAATGATGTATGAGATATTGTATAATTTTTTCTCAAGGTATTTAACATTAATGCTATACCAAGGGAGGAAAATCATCTAGCAGATTCTTTGGTTGTGTTAGCTAGTATCTTCAAAACTCTTACTACTCCACAATTGCTATATCAAGTAAAGGTTAGATATTGGCCATCTATCCATAACAATGTAAGGTATTGGATTTTTTTTGAAGATGATCAACATATTAAGAGGTTTATGGAGGTGATAAATGATTTTTATACTACTTATATTGATCAAGAGTCAAATTAGGAAGATAAAGTGAAATTATCAGATCCAAAGTCAAAATGGAAATATATAATAGTTGATCATATAATTATGCGATTAAAAAAATAAAATTATTCCTAGAGTACTGGTACCATTAGAAAGTCTCTTCAATCAAAATGACATACGCTTAAGTTCATTTGCAAATGAACATGAAGAAGAAATAAAAGATTATAATATTGGAGTAACATAGGAACTTGTTACACAATATTTTGTCACCCCTCTCGCACTTCCCTGTGTCATACCTCAGAGTGCCCAAAACTTGGCAATTATGCACTGTACCCATCCTAATATGTAGTCCAGATCCTCCCTGAAGACTTAATGAAAACATGCCTTGAGCCTTCCCTGAAGAAGTAATCTCAAAACCCTAATTTCAGGGTCAGCGTGATTCTCACACTGGCAACTTGTGTTGATGGCAGGTTACACTATACTAGCCTCGCGCTAGCAGCACAATTTTTACTTGGATACTCACACTGATCCTTATAAGGAAAGTTTTACCAAAGAGGAACAGAAGATTTGTGATCTAGAAGCTTCCAGATCGACGAGCTAGAGGCTGTTTGTTTCAAATGTGGTTGAATTCTCCCAATATTACCCTTTGATCTTATTCCTATGAGCTTCCTCCTTGGGATGAGGGCCTTCCCCTATCTTTAGAGAGATCCTAACTCCCTCTCCCTACCTATATATTCATCCTCTCCCATTCCAAAATGGTTGGTCTATGATAATTTGCACCCTTATGTTGAGGTAGTGCCTACATGCTATTCATTTTGGTTTGGAGAAAGAGTGCTTGGAGAGCTTGAGCTTGGACTTGGAAATTCACTCAAGTAGGGATTACTAACATCATGGCCTAGGTCATATGATTCCTCTTTTATTCATTAATATATATAATTGTTGGTTCACTTTCCATAATTTCTTGTGTCAAGGCATCATTTATCTTAATGCTCATTGATCTGTTAAGTAGATTACATTCTATTATGCGTGTTGTACTTGTACGCTTTGTTGTGTCTTTGACTTCTTGTGTAGGTATTCAAATGCTGTTAGCAGTAGGACTGAGCCTGAGAAACAAGCGATCAACATCTTCAACAAAGAAGTGCGTTATAGCATTAGAATGAGGTAGATCTCCTTCCTCTTCTCTCATTTCGATTGTAATTTATGAAAGTGTCTTGTAGATTGTCATGTTAGTTGCTAGTCCCACTCATTGTGTTAGAGGGATCATCTCTATTTGTAGAGAGGATTTACCTAGACAACAAAATGATGACTCCACTGGGGAATCTACAACCTTTCCATCCATTCATTCGATCAAAATATCTGATGAGTTTGACCAACCATCGATTTCTTAGCTTGTATGCATCACTATAGATTTATGCAGTCACTGGTTTTTTCTTAAGAGTGTTGAGCCAACTCTGATTTTGAAGTTTTTTTATCTTTTCCTTATTTTCCTCACCCAACGCATTTTCTTCTCTAACAGAAGCGCTACCAACACTGATTTTGAACTTACAGTCACACTTATTTTCCTTTCATCTCCCTTTTTCCTTTAACAAGCACGGTGATCCGAGAGGATAGAAGAAAATTAGGGTTTTTATCTTTATTTTATTGGTTTTCAACATCTGTGAGTGATTTTCTAGTGTAATATCAGTCTGTTTGTCTTGATTGTTGTCCTTTTATGATTGCAATTGTCTCTTGGCTTATGTTGGTGTGTGATTGAAGATTGATTTCCTTCTAGGGTTTCTAGGTCTAGGTCACCCTTCACTCATCATTTGACTTGTCTCCGTGAGATTGATTGCTTCCATTTAGGAGTCTTACTCGAACCATTTTCAATTTCATTTCGGTTCATGTTTGTGAAGTTATTTTCATTAGTATTGAGTCATACTGGTGCTTTGAAAATTTCTTTCGGTCCATTGTCAAACATAGATTACAGTTGTTTGCTTTGGTGGAACTGAAAGTGAATACTTGTTTTGATTTCATTGTTTCGAAAATAAAAGTGAAACGATATTCTTCATTTAAGTATTTTTGAAATGATTTGTATTTGAAACCAAAAGTGAATGAAAAATTCATTTTAATTGTTTTGGATTGCATTCTTCCCTTTGCTTATGCATTAGTTTGCATTTTTGAATCAAAGTGAAAGGAAAAGAACAAAAAGATTAGTGCATCTTAGTGAAAGAAAAGTGATTTTTGTTTCTCATAGGATTGCATTTTGGCACTGCATTTGTTAGTGAAAGTGAAAGAGTAGTTTTCATTTTCACATATTGCATTGGAAAAGTTAGGGAGTTATGTTTTGATGCATTTTGCTTAATTGATGCATTGTTCGGTTGTCTCTCGTCCCTCATTATTTTAGCCTTCATCGAATCAAAAGATTTCATCTTTCTCATTTAGTTGCACCATAGGAATTTTGGTGACATCGTTGAGCCATATAATTGAAACATAATTCAAGATAAAATTAAAATTTACTTCAATTAACCTAAGGAGCATTTGTAACCTAATGTAAATATCTAGAGGTCTAGGCTAGGGATGTGTTTCGACATCTTTAAATCCAACGAATGTCGATAATTTCCTACATTGTATCCTGGGGGTGAAATCCTGTTCCAGTACAGAAGTATATCGAAGGTTCTCCGGTACTTTCAGGTATATAGGAGGCACTTCAGTATAGCAAGTTTATGGGAATGCTCTCACCAAATGGTTATGCATTAGACAACGCTAACATAGACTTGTGATCCCCGTATCATCGAGTATATATTGGGAGAGCCCACTAGGTTTCTGTCCTTTAGCTACAAATAAATGATTCAGCTACCTTGTAAACGTGATACATTGAACACAACATTCGGGGAGATTGGCAGCCGTACATTAGGTCCTTGGTTTCAGATAGGGTGTATATAGCGGTTCACAGATACTTGGTAAACCCTCTTGCCTAGATTACCCCTTTTATATTTATTTTTGTTAAAGTTCTAAAATCAATTAATTGACCAAAGAAAAACATCCTTCCTATGGAAATACTCCTTAGTAGATCTTAAGTTGATACTGATGGAAACATCTCCTAAGTCTACCAGTCAAGGAAACCCCTCTGAAGGGAATCCTTGTTCTTTTCCTTCTTTTGGATATACTGGTGCTCCCTATATGACAAAATTTTTCCTTCTTGGAATAACCATTGGTATATCAGTTTCGTCATTTTCGACGTCGGTGATTCCAAGTGTCCAAACTTCTTTTAAAATGAGTTCTCCTCCAACTAAACAACATCAACCTCATGTTGATCCTAAATTTGAGCCCTCACCTTCTTCACCTATTTCTTCACCTCATTCTTCCTCTTCGCCTGGTGAAAGTCTGGACTTTAGTAACCAAGAAGCTAAGGATAAGAAGAAGAAGAAGAAGAAGAAGAAGAAGAAGAAGAAGAAGAAGAAGAAGAAGAAGAAGAAGAGGATGAAGAAGAAGAAGCAAAATAAGCAAGGGGGAAACCAAGCAACCATTGATACAGATGCAACTGATGTAGAAAATTATTTCAATCAACCCCGAAAAGTGAAATTCCCTTGCATGTTATGTAAGGGTGACCTCCTTCTTAGAAATTGTCCTGGTATTCCCGAAGTCTTAGAAGTGTGGTCCACAGGTTCACATCAACCTTTGTCATTAGCCTTTGCAGATCATGCTGGTGAAAAACCTTCAACTAGTAATAATAAGGTCCATGGGGAAAAGGGAAAAGTCAAATTTCCCTGTAAGTTGTGTTAAGGTAATCATCCCATTCACCTTTTTCCTCTTATGGATGAGGCTTCCAAAGAGTTGGAAAACCTTACAACTTCTCAACCTCATCTTCCAGCTGGGTATCTAAAGGTTTCCCCTGATCCTTCACCAGTTGATCTAGTGATTGATCAAAATTCATCTTTGGTTAACCTAGCTCTCTCTGAAAGTGATTCTTGTGAGTTTGTTGTTGACCATCCATTGGTTGAGAAAAGGATAGCCTTGGCTCTACCTTTAGTTAACCGTACCTATCCGGTAGAGAGTGAACCTCGTGCTGCTCAGGTTCTTCTGGTTTCTTCAGTTTCAAATGAACTGGACGGAAATCCTCCTATTCCCAAGGTGCATGAGATCAGTTCTCCTGTTCCCATAAAGAAAAAGGGAAACTCTCACATTCCTACGACACCCCCTTTGAGTAGTTTAGTCACTTCTTTTGATTGGAGTCGACTGGGAGGATATCGTCTTCCGTCTTATGTGCCTTTCTAGATTACATTACAGGCTTACCATATGGCCATACCTAGCATAGTCATAGACGAGGGTGCATCTGTTAGTATTCTGTACTTAACTACTTGGCAAGCTTTAGGTTCTCCTCATCTTGTCCCCGTCACCCAGAATATGTTAGCTTTTGACAGAGGAACTAGTCAACCATTAGGGATCCTTTCTAAGTTACCTATTACTTTGGGAGGAAAGGTTGCTTATATAAACGTGATGGTTGTCCAAGGTTCGTTGGATTTTAATCTACTCATTGGCTGTGACTATGTTTATGTCATGGGAGCTCTTGTTTCTTCTCTCTTTCGAGTAATGTGTTTCCCACATGAAGGAAGAATTATGATAATTGATCAGCTTACATTCATTGGTCCCAAATCAACTCCCAATCAACCATCATCCATAAATGGTTCTTATATGCAAGCGATATCACCCCCGCCACAGGTTAATTACGCGGCCACCTGTTCCATGCCCACATCTATTGATGATCTAATAAGTGATGTAGTATTCCATGTATAGGGGGCATTGGACCCCAATTTTTCCATTGGATCCCTAGACATCTATTCCTTCCAGAGTGTTTCTCTCCCATCTGATGAGAACCTCTTGGAAGCCATGGCCTCTTTTGGTCTATGATCAAGAGCTTGGAGCATAGTTCCTTGTCTTGTGTCAAGCTCGTTAAATAATGAAACAAAGACCACGAGGATAACTCTTTTAC
>APFE031271220.1:49132-62562 GCA_000404065.3 Pinus taeda | reverse complement strand
TTTATGGGTTTAGGTGGTGGAGTCATAAACAATTGGGAAGAGATGAAAGAAGCCTTTCTCAAGAAATATCAGGATTACTGTAGGTCAAGGGAATTGAAGGATGAGATTTTCCAAATGACGGCCAAACCGAATGAAACCTTAGAAGAATATGTGGAACGCTTCCAATACAATTTACAAAGATCCCCCTATGCCTCATTACCTCTGCCTGAAAATGTGTTGAAAACTGCATTAATTAGAGGTATGAAAGAACAGTGGATTGAGACATTGAATATCATGGGAAAAGGGGATATTTACCAAGAAAACTTCGCTGATATTATTAAGTTATGCATCAGGAGTTCAAGGGGTAGCACAAGAATAAAACCAATAGAATATGACCGGTTTATTAGAGATAATAAAATTTCAACAGATGGGGTAACACGTGTAGAGCTTGGGAATTTATTAGAAAATTTTAAAACTGATATTTTAGGGACATTAACTACACAACTTGATATTTTGCAGGCCAGACAAAAGCAGATGGAGGCAGAACAAAATCTAGCAATTTTTTGCCCCCGATGCAGAAAAAAACACAGCCACAAGGAATGTCCACTAGATTCAATCCAAGCATGTGTTATTTGCACAAAGGATCATCCTACTGAAAGCTTCCCCTCACTCCCCGGACTGAAGGAAATATACAAAGAAGCAGAAGAGGAACCAGGGCCTGCATACTTTGTTAACCAGCATCGCCAATGGCAGCCTAAGCAACCAAGTATGTTTTCGGATCCAACCTCTTCCTTTCAGCCTCCACAGTATAATACTCAGCAATATGGTATATGGAAAAATCAATCTGCACCCCCATTTTCAAATTGGCCATCACAACCATTTCCCTCTTCAAACCCATGGATGAATCAAGCAAACCAATTCGGTTGGCCAAATTTTCCTTATGCCCCACCATACTGGCAAAATAACTCATATCCCCCGCAGTGGATTCCCCCTACTTCACAAGGTTCACCCTGGCAGACCAATTGGCCAAGATCGACATATCAATCAACAGGAACTATCCCACTCCCTCAACCAACTCTGCCAGCTTTACAACAAAATCCCCAGTCTAATCTGAGACCGCAACTCCCAGCCCAACCCAATCCAAATCCTAATAATAGGCCAGTTCAATCCATCCAAATTATAGACACATTAGAAATTGGACCTGACCTAAGGGAGTGCAATGATCTTCAGCTAAGATCTGGACGAATAAAAGAAACAGAGGGAGACAAAACAATTCGCATTGAAGATCAGTTACCAATAGAACAACCCCCACAACAGAAGGATGAAAACAAAGAGCAAAACAACAAACAAGCAAGTACATCCTCTCCTCCTTTCCCAGAATGATTAGTCATATCTCGACCTATGCGATCTCCAGACTTTGACATTTTGGGAGAGTTACAAAATCTGTATATAAAGATTCCATTCCTCCAAGCCATACAAGATATTCCTATATATGCAAAAACCATAAAAGAATTGTGCATCAAAAAATCAAGGAGGAATACAAATACTAACCCTAGAGTCCAAGTAGTTGGTACTTTATCCGACCTATTATCAGGAAAAGAGGCACCTATTAAATATGAAGATCCAGGGAACCCAATTGTAACTATCCAAATCTATGGTCAAACCCTGACTAACGCTCTAGTTGACCTGGGAGCTACAATCAACATTTTGACAACCTCCACTTGCCAAAATCTTGGCATCACGTCAGTAGAACCTACCTCTACTCTGTTAGAATTGGCAGATCGATCTGTAGTTCGACCAGAAGGTACTCTGTATGATGTCATGGTTTCCGTAGATTCCTGGGAGTATCCCACAGATTTCCTGGTAATTAACCCTAAAACCCGACTAGATGGACATCCGTTAATCTTAGGCAGACCCTGGCTTGCTACTGCCGATGCCTACATTGGCTGCCGGCAGGGCAACATGACTATAACTAAAGGACCAGATGTTAAAAATTTAATCTTATATCCTCCAGCACAACCAACCTTGCCAATGATTAAAACTAACCCTTATCCTGTGTCATATCCTACTAACAATATCAGATCTCCATTAACTATACAGAAGGCTTTAGACTTTAAAGATCAAACAGAGGACGACGCCATTAACAATTTTATTAGTCAAACCGAAGGATGGGTTCCCATTAAGGATGGGTTCCCATGGCATGGACGTCGCGGCCAAGGTGCCGAAGAGGCGGCTGTGGAGACAGAGTGAATTGTACATAGTTCAGCGGCACTTGGTGAGACTAACTCACCGAGTACCGATGGAGGCCGTAGAAGATCTCCCTATAGATATGCAGCGTCATGTGGTTGGCATGCCACGAGACTGGGTTCGCACTCTTAGGCATGTGGCCACAACAGTAGTTGCCTACCTAGCCGCTCATACTGAGCTGGGGCGTTAGATGTACTGGACATGATTATGGGCATTTGAGTCCCAATTTTTGTATATTATTTTGGACACACTTATGTACACTCGAGATATTTTATGACATATATATACAGTTCAACTTTTTGATGCTTGATTTTATTGTGATGAATGAATGATGTGCCAGTATAATGCTTGATTAGCAATAGAATCGGCTAACCAATTATGAGATCTTGGAATGTGCAAATAATTAATGTAAGTAAATGATCTTTGCAACAACCTCACTCTTAAATACTGGCGATATAAACATGGATCCGTTACCTGATAAATGTTATTCAATTGTGACACTATCAATTGTGAATCAAGATAAACTACCAATGAATCGATTTCATAAGAAATTGCTTCGGATAGTAAATTAATGACGACAGTATACTCAGCCATATTATTTGAAGTGGGACCAATGCATACTCCCCTTGACACCATCAACTGACCAGTTGGATAGTAGAGTACCCAAGCTGCGAAAGCGAGGTTTTGAGTGTGTCGACTAGCACCATCAGCGAATCCAAAATAGACCAAGTCATCCATCAACATCTGTCACAACAGACCAAAAGTGTCGATATCAAAAAACTCCCGATAAGATATGTACAAACATACAAAATGTACAAAGAAGCCATTGCCTAGTTGCTACTTAAGCAAAGTACTTCTTGAGGTAGAGCCCATTTTGGGGCTATGTCAACTTGTTTCCTTCAAAATCGATTAACTCATACGCCCCTTTTTCTAAAACTCGTTTAATTATGAAGGGATTGTACCACATAGGTTTGAACTTGCCTGCCCCCAAGGCATCCTTATCTTGGTCATAGACCAAGACAAGGTCGCCTTCAGAAAAGACTTGAGGACGGACAACTTTATCACACTGAGTTTTAACCCTCTCGTTATGAGCCTCATTGATTGTGGTGGCATCTTGATGCTGCTCATCGAGATTTTCCAAATGAAGGAGGCACTCTTCGAAACTAGAAGTCTCTGGAAGGAGCTCAATAGCTAACTTAAGAGATGGAATTTCACATTCAATAGGAAAGATAGATTCCATCCCATAAACTAACTGAAAAGGTGTAAAACCTGTAGCAGTCTTTACGGAGGTTCGGTATGCCCAAAGTGTTGGATACAACATAAGATGCCAATTGGACCGATTTTTATCAATCATCCTTTGTAGGATCGTCTTCAGGGTTTTGTTCACAGCCTCGACCTGTCCATTGGCCTGAGGATAATAAGGAGACAAGTTTTCCTGCCGGAAACCCAATTTAAGAGCCAATTCAGACATTAGTTGGTTTTGGAAATGACTGCGATGGTCAGTGACAATCTCTCTCGAGATACTGAACCTTGAGATAATCTGATTAAAAAGGAACAATGCCGTTGTTTCACTATCGTTTTTGTAAGTGGGCATGGCCTCATCCCACTTCGTGAAGTAGTCTACGACCATGATAATGTACTTGTGATTCGCTACTGAAGGTGGATTACAAGTTGTAAAATCAATACCCCACTTAGTAAAAGGACCGATAGTGACAACGGGAAAAAGAGGAGCTAGATGTGCGCAAATCTTTCGAGTATAAACTTGACAGGGGTGACAGCGTTTGACCGCTTCAACACAATCTTTGAAGAGCGAAGGCCAAAAATAGCCGGCACATAAGATACACTGGGTTGTAGCAAGCCCTGAAAGATGACCACCACAAGCTCCACTGTGGCAGTCATTGAGCACTGACTCTGCTTCCTCTAGGGTTAAACAGCACCAAAGGATTGAATCAACCCCTCGACGATATAATGTATCACCAATGATAACATAATTTTTAGCCAGGTGACGTAATTTTTGGGGTTCATCCTTAGAGAAAGTAGAGGGAAACTTCGAAGTCTAGAGATAGACAATGATATCTCCATACCAAGGGTTGAGTGAAGAGATGAGGAATAAATGTTCATCAGGAAAACTTTCCTCATAAATAGTATCCTCTCCACAAGGTAGCTCAGAAATTAACTCGGCAAAAACCATGGATTTCTTAGACTTGGTGGACAAGAACTCGAGATCAAATTCTTGTAAAATGACTATCCATCGATTATATTTGCCCCCAATCACTTACCTATTGAGGGAAAATTGACATGGATTGACCGACGCTAAGAAAAAAGTTTTGTGTAGCAAGATATAATGGCGGAGCCACTGGACAGCATGGACAGCTGCCAAGCCAACTTCTCAATAGGAGGATATCGAAGTTTAGGACCTATCAAGCCTCGGCTCAAATAATAAATCACATGCTCTATGAGAGCATCATATTCCTGAATGAGAACCATACCTATGGTTGATTCTGCTACACCGAGATATAAAAGGAAATCCCTACGAGAATTCGGTGGACTGAAAAGCAGGGCTGCGCAAAGTCGTCCCATACATATGGAACTCATTTCCGTAGCAAATGCATAAACCCTTTAGTGATCTTGGCATAATTCACTATAAATCATATTAAGAAATTAGCCTTCCTTTGAAGACTTTGAAGTTGCCGAATTGAGGACGGGGGAGGCAACTGAATATTGCATCTACCTTGAAGGGATCAACCCTAATCCCTTTGCTTAACACAATGAACCCTAATAACTGACCAGATGTAACCGCGAAAATGCACTTATTGGGATTCAACCGGATTTTGTAAAAACTACATCGCTCAAAAACCAATTGAAGATGACTAGGGTGATTAGTTCTCTTTTGAGAACCAGCAGCTAGATCGTCCAAGTATGCTTCGATGATATGTTTAATGTCGTGGAAAGCATATGACTTGACCCGCTGGAAGGTAGCTCTAGCATTTTTGAGACCAAAAGGAATATTTCTGTATGCAAAGGTACCCGAGGGACATATAAAAGATGTCTTATGCTGATCTTCCGAACGGATAGAGATTTGATTATAACCGGAAAAACCGTCCATGAAGGAGAAATTCTCACTACCCACACACTCATCAATAATCTGATCAATGAATGTCGTGGGGTAATTATCTTTGGGACAAGCTTTGTTTAGGTCCCTAACGTCAATGCATACTTGGATTGTTCCTTGCTTTTTATCCACAGGAACTGGATTAGAAGGCCAATCGGTAAGAGGAATAGGGTATATGAAACCCGCCTTGAGCAACTTCTCTACTTTAGCTTTAATGGCTGCTGCTTTCCTAAGATTAACTAGTCGAAGCCTCTGACGAAATGGTTTGGTGTTTTCATATGTCCTGATATCATGTTGAACTATGGATGGATCAATGCCATGCGTTTCTTCGTAAGACCAAGCGAATACATCTCAAAATTCCTTAAAAAGGTCGGTGTAAATTTGAATTTCTTTAGGGGAACATTCGGCTCTGATGAAGAGATTCTCAATCATGTTAGGGTTCCTAGAGATTTTTTTAGATATCGTTTTTGAAATCACTGACATTTTACCTTCGGCACGAAAGTGTGCTGGAGCCAAAAGGTTTGATACCATACAAACATCCCTAGTAGACAGTTCGGAGAACCTAGATTCTACTTCCTGCAATGGAGGAAGAAAATATGAATGATGGTGTAAGTCTTCCCAAGGTCGATCTACACCCATAATCACTTCTAGGATTGCTTCTTTGGATGGTAAAACTGTATCTAAGCAGTCCATAGTGGAGGTAGAATAAAGGGTCCAGGCCGGGGCCACATCACCATCTAACTCCTCCTTAGAGAAAGGGGTAGAATGGTTAGCTACAGAGTTAACGATAGTCTGATATCTAAGCTCTACTGCAGACACAGGAAATTCCATTCCACCAACTTGTACTTCAACTAATGTGGTCGTAGGTGAAGGCAAGGTCCAAGGGTCTGAAAAATAATGAGTTTGGAAGAACTCTTCCCGTGAAGACTCCTTGGATGATGAAATGACATTGATTCTAGCGAT
The DNA here is from genome assembly GCA_000404065.3 of Pinus taeda. Classification (NCBI taxonomy): domain Eukaryota; kingdom Viridiplantae; phylum Streptophyta; class Pinopsida; order Pinales; family Pinaceae; genus Pinus; species Pinus taeda. The sequence continues at coordinate 56,261 of APFE031271220.1, read as the reverse complement.
AGGAGAGGGAAAATCAAAGGTACCCATCAATGAAGAATACATCCCAACTCCTAGATTCTCAATAGGCAGACGAGGGTTATCCAATAAAGGAATAGTAGAATCCGAAGTTGCCCTAGGATCAACTGGAGAATAATCCAATTGATCAACCTTAATGATTTTCCCCTCATGAGGAAAACAAATGACACAAAACAGAGTCGAAGCAACGACATCCATTTCGTATACCCAATTCCTTCCTAAGAGGATATTGTAATCTAGGTTAGCGTCAATGACTTCTACTTCGATATTGACGACCTTCCCCCCCAACACATATGGGAATGGCTGGGATAATCCCATGCGGCCTATGAGAATGTCCATCAAATGCAGTCAGGAGGGTAGGCGAAGGAACAACCAAAGGCGATCGAGTGGCCTTCCAGCATGACATCGACATGATACACGTGGAAGCTCCTTCATCAATAACGGTACGAAAAATGTTAATTTTCCGATATGTAGACTTTATTTGAAAAGCCATATGATGAGTGAGTCGCTTTTTGACATTAAGCATGTCGAAAGGATGCACTAAAGAGTTATTTTGATCAAATGCCCCTATCACCAAAAGCAAAGCACTTCGTTGAGCTGGACACGACTAGAGAACCTCTAAAGCGGACATGGCACATGGACTCTGAGCCAGATCCCTGAAAATGGAGTAATTCTGGGCAGCCCTAGCATTAAGATTAATAGTCGCACGTTTAGCGGAACCTTTCAGTATCCGTGGTGTAGTCTCAATAGGGGTTTGCTCAATATGAAGGTCGGTATTTCCTGGAGCAGTTTTGTCCTTGGAAGTTTCAAGTTCACTGTAATCACACGACCGAGTGGCCACATGGACATTAGAACCCATCATGAAAAAATGTGATGATTTCTCCCCTTCTTGGTTGCCCCCTGTAGAGGTACCAGGATTTGAACTTGCGCTAACAAGCAGTTGTTGCCCTTGGGGAAAAGGGTTGGTTAAGAAAGCTTGAGAGTTAGAAGTCCCTTGCTGCCCTAACAAGCACTGAGAATCTTGAATATTTAGGTAGAGATGAGTTAAATGGTCTCCACTACATAGCTTGCATGGAAACTTGACTTTCTTTCTAGACCCATTTCCACCACCACTAGCGTTATTGTCGGGTTTATTTGCGTCAGTCTTCCTGTCTTGACTCTTTGTCTTGCCTTGTCCTTTCTTCTTCCCATTGGAATTTTGATTTCCTTTGGGGTTAGAATATTGGATGACATTAACTGAAGAGGGTTGAGAAGACGAAGGGTTAGATGATGTGACCTAGTTGTTCGTAGCAGTTTGTAAAGATAACTGCTGTAATTGGCTCAACAGGTTCACCGCATTTGTGTCTACAGATCCAACAATACCATCTGCATGTGGACCTAGCTTCGACTTGGCTATATCAACCTTAGACCCAGGAGCATTTGGAAAGATTTTTTGTAGAATCCCAGACTGAGAAAAAATCAATTCTAACTGCCGAGCCTTAAAAATAGCTTGCTCCTTAGAGTAGACTACAGACAGGGAGACATCCTTAGAGATTTCAGGTTGTAAAGATTTCAAAAACCATTCGAGATGGTATTCTCAAGGAATTTCGGCTTTAATTAGCCTCTTTCTCCATCTCCATTCCTGAATATGATCAGAAATGTGAGTTGCCGTGTCCTGACGAAAATTGGTCAAAAGTTCAGTTTCAACATCATAACAGACGGGAAACTAGAAATGATTTAGGAAAATGTTAGCCAAATCAGAAAAAGATGTAAAGCTGCCCCCTGGAAACTCTACATACCACTTGGCTGCATTGCCAGTCAAGGTGCGTTGAAAAAGTATCAACCTAATCGAGTCATCGATAAGGGAGTTTTATGAGCACCACAAATGGAATGTGGTTACATGGTCACCTGGGTCTTCACTGCCCTTCCCGTCGAACTTAGGAATGTCTGAAGGGAGTTTGGTTGGGACTGGAGGCTAGGCTGGATTGTATTTGATTGGATCATTTGTTAATTTCGAGAGATCTAGCAAGTTCAATGTTGCAAGAAAAGGAAGCCTAGGAGGACCTTGGGGATTCCACCCAGACTGGGCGGAGCTCCCAACGTTTTGAAAAGATTGGCCTAGATTTTGGAAGGCACCAGGCTACCCGAAGTAACCAGTAGAACTAGCTGAACCAAAAGGCAGACCTTGTGATCCAACAAAACTCGGAGTTTGACCAACTCCGGCCGAAAAACCTCCATAACCGGCGAAGTTCCCTCCTAAAGGATTATAAGGAGTGGATAGCCCTAGATAAGGATTCCAAGCAGAAGCTAAGGGAGGAATACTTCGAAGCGAGCTAACTATCGAGTACGGCTTATTCCCTTGTTGGCCAAACAACGGATTCCTAGTTCCCATGCCACTAACCGTAGGGTTAGTCCAACCTTGAAAGGGATTGTTGCCTTGTCTTGTAGAAGGAAAAGGCATAGATCCTATCGTCGGGTTGGAATGTGGTATATGACCACTTCCAAAAGGAAAACCCTGAAATGAAGCCGACCCACCCATCATGGATGTGGAAGCACTGAATGGGACTGATGGAATACCCTGTGAATGGGTGCCAAACGGGAAGAACCCAGAACTAAAAGCGTTGGCTTGAGAATTTCCACTCATAGAAGGAATGGAGGTAGACCCAACAAAAGATGTGCTAACAAAAGACCCAAATAGAGATGTAGAGGGGATGGAAATAGTTCCTCCCCCTTGTACTGATGTTGGAGTCTGCATAGTTGTAGCACTTGTGGTAGAAGCTATGCTTCCAGTATTGGCCATCGATGGTAAGTGCGTAATATGACCTGGACTTGATAGTCTATGCATCGGAGTCTCAATGTATTGTAACACGTCTGGATAGTTAGATGATATAGGAGAATTCCGAGCCACTAACGACTTTAGTAGTTCTTCTACCTCTATGTTATCTTCCGATTGAAAGAGAACTCAAGAAAGAACTGGCGTGTTCCTCTCTAGTTCTACGGAAGTACCAAGCCTATTCTGAACAATAATTCCCCCGAGAGGAGGATCAATGGCCAATGCGTCAGCTACCATGGGATGAAAACCACCAGCAGTATTACCTTTGCGCCTTCTAGGGGAAGGTTCTAAACGTGGTGGTGAAAGACCATGAAGTCTTCGAGACTGTTTAGGTGATCGGTAAGCCACTTTGAATTTTTATTAAGATCTAATTAAAGACTCAAGAAAAAATGAAATCTAGGCCAACTAAGATCACAGAGCACACACTAAAAAGTCCCTAAAATATGTCAGCCAATCAAACAAATTTCAAGTATTTATGCTCCGGGTGATGATGATTGGACACCAAAATATAAGAAAGTGAATTAAGGGGCCTTCCGAAGATAATTTGGGATAATGACAGCCCAGTCCTACCAGTGAAAGTAATAGAGGAATTTACGATGACCTCCTAATAATAGCCTGCGCCGGTGCAAGCCCCTAAGCTTCGCAAGGGTGCCCTCCAGTAGTACCGTTGAGAGTGATACAATGTTGACCTCATGTGCCACAGGATTCCCCTCCGCAGCCACCTATGTATATCCCTAGGAGAAGCAACTAAGGTTACCAACTGGTGTCAGAAGCCAGGCGGAACAGTCTTGAGGTAAGCAAACAAGTAGGAGAAGGGGTATCTCTCTTCCTTATCTTCAAAAACCCTAATGCGTAACTCCCAAATCCGGAGCTTTCTTGGTCTCCCTAACACTATTGGATTTGCACTCACTATCCAGACTCCTATGTTTGATAGTTTAAATGGCCTTGGAAAGTTTTCTCTCAACTCGCCTAATCCAAGGCCCTAAAATATCCTAAACTTGTTGCTGTGTCTAACTTGACAATTATAAAAAAGTTTTAGTGTATTTTAATCAGCTCTTGTTTTTAAATGGGTTGTTCTTAAGTCAAGGGATAAGCGGAAATGAAACTTGTGTTGTTTTGATGCAAAATAAATTAATAAAAACCAAATTATATGCAAATGCACTCGTTTTGTTCTTCGATGAAAGAAATTTCTACTAGGTTCAGAGGAACTTCAAAGAAAGCAACAAATTTTTCTTTTCTTTTATTTTACTCAAGCTTCACACTCGCAAAAATTAACAAAACTATGGATGTCCTAAAAAATGCACAAATTTATCCTATTGCAATGAGTACATGTTGATGCAAAACTTAAAACTACTCTAAATCAAGGAATGAAAGTAACTTCTTTATCAATTCTAATTTTCCACTTAAGATGTTTAGATAGAATATAAGTTGCTAATGCTCATTTTCTTCCAAACACTAAAAGCAAGTTACAACACAAACAAAACCAAGTTTTCAAGAAGTTTTCTTCAAAAGAAAAAACAAAAATGACTTTTCAAAAGTGCTCTAAACAATACTGAAACTTTATGATCGAAGAATTGGAAAAAAAACGCTTTGCAAGTTGACAACACAAAATGGGTGAAAACTCAACAAAAATGTGTTTCAAGATGCTCTTAACGATAAAATCGCAGCAACAAGAGCTTGGCAATAAAGACCAAAAGATTGAAAAGACAACTTTCAAGAAAGTGTGAATCAACAACTTTCAGAAAGTAAGAAAAGCAGATGGTCATAAAGATGTAGTTTTGACATGCAAACAAAAAGTCACCAAAACAAGATTTGACACAAAGATTGAGATCAATCTTTCTGTCCTGGAAGACCAGAGCAGCCAAGATTCCCAACAAGAAATCTTGTGTGCTTAAACAAAAAAAGATGATGCTTGCAACAAAACAAAATAAGACGAACACTTTCCACAACCGGAGATAGTTTGAAATCATGTACTTGCTGTAAGAATAAAGACTGACACAAAAAAGTAATTGTTCAGAACTGATTCAGACTAGCAGACAGATCTACAAACACAAAAATATTTGAAAAAACTTGAAAATTTTTGGGTATACATGACTGCGTTAGTGCACAACTGCGGGTATACGCTATTCAGCCTAAGGAAACCTACGTATATGCGGGTTCACTTAAGGAAACATGCATATATACGCTTCTATAAATTGGAAAAACAACGTATATAAAAGATTATAAGAAAAAACAAAAAGAAGTTTGAAGAAATTAATCAAACTTACAATTCAAGTTCCTACAGGAACATACTACATAGTAACAACAAGCAAATAGACATCTAAGCCCTGATTGGCTTGAACAAACCCAAACTAGGAACAACAACACTGTTATCCCCAGCGGAGTCACCAATTCCGTTAAGGGATAAATTCCCCTAGGGTCTTAGGTTGATACCCTAGCAGATCGGAGGTTATCTAGAAGGAAAAACACACATTCCACATAGCAATGATGCTAATATAAACAAACTATACGAAGAGAGGTGCACCTAGGGGTCCTTCGTTTGGGAAGATCCAGCCAGGGTCCAAACCCTCTTGGAGTTCCTTTTAGTCCTTCAACCTGCAAAACAATCAATTCTAGAAAGCACAGTAGTATATTGTCCAAGCATCATAAATAAATCATCTCCATAGCATATTGAAAGGTAGTTAGTTATACAATTAAAAACATTCATATGATTCATAACATTGATTCATAACTAAAATATTAAAATGTAACCAAGAACCATCAGTGTTAATATATATTAATTAGTAACTAAATACAGACAAGGAATGAATTTCACTTGAGTCTTCCTTTGTGCGCTCAAGCGAAACAAGATTCCTTCAATTCAATAAAGTCTTGCAAGCCTTCACAACTCCTTCCCACACACTTACTCCATATATCAAGTAGAGAAATAGAAAGACATTTTCATAATAGGAAAGGATTTCCTGTAATGGGAAGTTGGTGAAGCACAAGGTCTCTCAGACCTGGGTTAGGCATATCTCGCAGAGTGATCTTTCTACTCTCTCTTCAATCCTTAGGGCTTCTTGAAGCTTTTTATACGTTCTCCAAAGTAGTTTTTTAGTTGGGAATTCGTTGGGAACAATTGGGCCATGGGCACTAATAGGTAATCAACAGGTAAAACTCGTGATCTCCGCCCGAAATTATGGAGATTTAATTTTTTTAAGTGTTTTAAGACATATATGCGGGTTGGGTATACACAAACCCGCGTACACACGCGTGTAGCTCAAGGAAATTTCGCGTATAGGGAGTAAAACATTGTTTTTTAAGTATTTGGACCAGGTTTGGAAGGAGGGATTGCCCTAGGCCATGAGTGCAGCATCACAAACATCAAGAGTGAGATTTGGAGCTATAACATTTATATTTTAGAAATAGCATAAAATGTTAAATTAGTTACGAAATATACAAAAATATATATTTTTGTATATTATTAAAAGCAGAGATAGCTTTGATTAATCATTTAAGTACAAATTATTTATAATTATTCATAGTCTATACAATAAAAAATACCACATTAAGATATGGACTAAAATAGATTATCTTATAAATAATAGAGAATGTCTAGTAGTGGGTTCTAGAAAATTCATAGCCATCTTAGGTGCTCATGTGAAATAATTATGTAAAAGAAATCAATGAGTCGCAATGATTTGCAACCATGTTAGGTACTCATAAAAAACTTATACGAGACTTAGTATGAGAAGAATGAGATAACAAAACTTGATCAATTTAATGTTTCTTTTATTATAAATATATATCTATATGATTTTCCCATCCATATCTTTTTTATTGAATATGATATGCATTTAAATGGTATATGTGATATTCATCGAGTAAATGAATTTAGATCTCAAGTTTGTCAATGTTTCTATTGATTTAAAGGGTTTCGAATTGGTATGTATGTTCTATTATGAGTAGCAAGGGTTAGATGTCTAGATTAGGCCCTTAATCAATCTCTCAAGGGTGACAAATAGATAAAACAATGCTCCACCTTGCATTTCCCAAGAGGGTTTTAATCTTACTTTCTCCACAAGTTCCTTAAGCTTATTATGGTCAATTTTTTTTAATTGTGCTAAAGACAAGCATACCATATAAAGTAAATGGCCAGTAAATGTAGATATGTAGTAACAAACTTACCTCATGCTATATCTCACATCACAAATATTAAATAAGATCATAAAAATAAACTAAATTGTAATTTTATTTTAAATTGATATTGTTAAATATTAAAATAAAATTTTCAGTTAAACATATATACATTTAATAAAACAA
>APFE031271220.1:28617-44034 GCA_000404065.3 Pinus taeda | reverse complement strand
AGTGTTGAAAATGACAACAAGAAATGCTAAAAATAGAAGTGCTAAAAATAGCACTGCTATAAATAGCAGTTTGAGTATCAGTGCTGGATTGAGCAACAGGGAATGAAAAATGGAAGTGCTAAAAATAACATTGCTATTTTTAGCAGTTCGGGATGGATTCCAATTTTAGTCAGTCCCTGGACTAAAATAGGAAGTAAAATTCAAATTTGCACTTAACAACTGTTTGAAAATAAATAAATTAATTCACCATGAGTTAATTAGTTGTGAAAAATTAAACATGAAGTCTATGTGAGGACATGCAACAATTTCTCCATTAATTGAGGAATTTATCCGTCAGTTAAAGAGATAAGGATGAGTTCTAATTTGAGTTGTAATTAGTTGGATCAGTTAACTGAGTCAAGTCCAGTTAGATTGATTTAAACAATGTGTTTAAATTAATTATGAGTTCAGTTAGTTAATGCATGCTTGCATATAACTGTTGCACTTTAGATAAATGAATATTCTCTCATGAATAACTCATGCATGTGAGTTCAGACAGAGACCCAGTTGAGATCAAAGAGGGGAAAATGTACTATTAGTTGGATGGATTTTTCCTATAAAGGAAGCTCATCCATGGAGAAGGATTTATCTCCTTCAGGATTGTGCAGTTGGATCAGAGGCTAGTGAGTGTGTGAAGAGGCCAATTCACACAAGTGGTTGCACTGGACCCCAAGGAAAATTGCACAAAGAAATAGGAGGCTTGGAGGGCAGAGGAGAAGGTTTGAGAAAGGCCTTTGACTGTCTATGAGCAGCAGAGGGATTGTAGAGAGAGCAGGATAGCTTGTGAGTTGATTCTTTTTGTTATCCAGACTATATTTCCAGTTATACGATAATACAGAGTTGGGGTTTTAGGCTAAGGCTTTCCCCTGGTTATTTATTCTATGGTATGTGTGATTGATTGCTTCTTATCAGTTATATGTGTTCAATTCATCTTGCTCAATTCGATTAAGCTTCCACATAATTGGTTGTAGAAGTAGACCAAGTGTTTTGCTTTAGTATATTGCATAATCTGTTGATCTACAGTGGGAATTACTACATGGTATCGGAGCAAAGTTAATCAAGAAAGAACAATATACAAGAAGGGAGAAGTTTGAAGTTTGTGATTCCTGAATATAGAAATCGAGTTCTTATCACATATCTATTTCACCTATGGCGTTCAATGGTTTAAGACTCAAATATTCCCTTGATGGCAGTTCAAATTATATAGCATGGAAGAATCAAATGGAAGCAGTATTGGAGGATAACGGTATAAAGGACTTCATTGATCAAGAAGTCCCCAAGCTAACTAATGCTACTGAATTGGCAGAATGGAGGAAATGTGTGGCTAGAGCATGGAGGATTCTTCTGGAGGGAGTTCAAGATCACATAATCTGGAGTCTCCATGAGAAGGAGACACCATTTTCAATGTGGAAAACATTGAAATATATATATCAGAATAGCAGTGATCAGAGGAAGCTAGCGCCGAAAGACAAGCTTTAGAAGATCAAGTGTGAAAAGGACAACACGATCTCTGTGTATCTAAACAAGATCAGCAATGTAGGGATGAGCTTGGAAGTGTAGGGATCATGAAAGCTGATGATGACATGGTGAGTCTTGCACTCATCGGTCTTCCTAATAGTTGGCATAGCTACTAGGACTCGATTAATGGAAGAGAGAAACTGCCAGATTGGTAATGACTTTGGCTGGATCTGATGCAGGAGGAGATAAGAAGAAGCACTAGAGATGGTTCTTCATCCATGGAGGATGAAGAAAACTGCACCTTAGCGAGTAAGGCGAAGAAGGTGAAGGAGAAGGATTCTCTTTCCCCATCCATCTCTTCCCATGGTGGGAAGAAGTTTGACAAATCGAAAGTGCGATGCTTTCATTGTCATGAGGTGGGCCATTTTGCTACAGATTTTCCACTGAGGAAATCCAAGAAGGGATCCATGGAAGGATCGGAAGGTGAGGCACTGGCCTCATATTTTGAGTTGGATTTCACACTGTTTGCATGCATGGTTGCATCCATGGTGGGAAGTGGTTCGTTTCTTGACATTGGAGCTTCTTTCCACATGACCAGCGACAAGAGTTTGTTTAGTAGTTTGGAGGAGAAAGATATCTAGATACTCATAACGATGGGTAATGATGAAAAGTATAGTGTCTCAGTTGTATGCACGGTTGTTTTTAAGAGGGAGCATGGAGCTTGCATTACCTTAATCGATGTCAAGTATGTGCTAGGACTGAAGAGAGATTTGGTGTCGATCATGATGCTGGAAGACAGAGACTATGATGTAGTCTTTAGTAAGGGAAAGGTTTTCCTTCAACATATCACCACTAGACAGGTGAAGCAGATCGGTTCACGGGTCAAGAACCTGTATGCTCTTGAGGTTCAAGATGCATGCAAAGCCTTGAGGAGCAAGGAAACTGATGGAGACTTGGTGGTTGATAGGGAGAGTACATTGCCTCTCAACATGCAATGCCAAAAGAGTCTCAGACAATTGTGGAGGAGCCACGATTGGTGAAGTAGCTTCAGGAGGTTATGGAGTAGCCACAACGGGGGAAGCAGAGAGGAGATAGAGTGGAGGAATCCACTCATGTAGAGACCTCTAGTAGGGGGAAATTTTGAGCCAGGTGGGTAGAGGGATCACATGCATCCATACCTACAGGTAGGAGGTGGGGTGATGTGGAGTGATCGTCCCAAGAAGGCTAGAATAGGGGCAGGATCCTTGAGGTACCCAACCTTTTTGATTCAACTTTGCTACAGGAGGCCTGATGAGGAGTATCAGTACTAGCTGATTGGGTCATGGAGCAGTAGAGATAGCTATAGTATAGGAGTCCCAAGACAGTGTAGAGCTAGCAGGCTGCAACAATGCGAGAGGCACAAGAGTGTTGCACCAATGCAGGATGGCACAGAGAGGTGCGCAATAGAACAAGATGCATGGAGTGTTGCAACAACTCAGAGGTCAGAGAGGGAGCACTTGTCAGTAGCAAGTAGAGCTTCAACATCAGAGTACGTTTCTAGCCCAACAGAGAGTTCAGTTGGGAGTTTTTTTTGTTTCTAGAGTTGCTGGAGAAACCACACTTGGTAGAAGTGTTGCGTGCAAAACATTCCAAAGGTACAAGATCGATTTCAAGTTAAATGCCTGTCTTGTTGAGAGGGAGTGTTGAAAATGACAACAAGAAATACTAAAAATAGAAGTGCTAAAAATAGCACTGCTACAAATAGCAATTTGGGTACCAGTGTTGGGTTGAGCAACAGGGAATGAAAAATGGAAGTGCTAAAAATAGAATTGCTATTTTTAGTAGTTCAGGATAGATTCCAGTTTTAGTCAGTCCTTGGACTAAAATTGGAAGTAAAATTCGAATTTGAACTTAATAGCTGTTTGAAAATAAATTAACTAATTCACCATGAGTTAATTAGTTGTGAAAAATCAAACATGAAGTCTATGTGAGAACATGCAACAGTTTCTCCATCAATTAAGGAATTTATCCATCAGTTAAAGAGATAAGGATGAGTTCTAATTTGAGTTGTAATTAGTTGGCTCAGTTAACTGATTCAAGTCCAGTTAGATTGATTTAAACAGTTTGTTTAAATTAATTGTGAGTTCGGTTAGTTAATGCATGCTTGCATATAACTGTTGCACTTCAGATAACTGAATATTCTCTCATGAATAACTCATGCATGTCAGTTTAGACAGAGACTCAGTTGAGATCAAAGGAGGGACAATGTACTATTAGTTGGATGGATTTTTGCTGTAAAGGAAGCTCATCCATGGAGAAGGATTTATCTCCTTCAGGATTGCACAGTTGGATCAGAAGTTAGTGAGTGTGTGAAGAGGCCATTTCACACAAGTGGCTGCACTGGACCCCAAGGAAAATTGTGCAAAGAAATAGGAGGCTTGGAGGGCAGAGGAGAAGGTTTGAGAAAGGCCTTTGACTGTCTATGAGCAGCAGAGGGATTGTAGAGAGAGCAGGATAGCTTGTGAGCTGATTCTTTTTGTAATCCAGGCTATATTTCCACTTGTATGATAATACATATTTGGGGTTTTAGGTTGAGGCTTTCCCCTGGTTATTTCTTTTGTGTTATGTGTGATTGATTTCTTCTTATCATTTATATGTGTTCAATTGATCTTGCTCAATTTGATTAAGCTTCCGCAAAGTGTTGTAGAAGTAGATCTTGTATTATGTTTTAATATATTGCATAATCTGTTGATCTACAGTGGGAATTTCTACAAATTGTGTTGGCATTATGATACAGGTGTTGTCCTTGATGGCAAATCACTCAGAGGTATGATACAGGTGCCAAATCAATCAAATGACAGATCATAGTACAATAGGTCAAGAGAGAGGTATACGTAGGAGAACCTTGATGAAAGTGCGTATACACGTGGATGACCAAAACAGAAGATGCGTACACATACACACGTAGGTTCATATAAGGAATGGCGCGTACATGTTGGAAAACTAAGTTTTGGTCTGTGGTATTTGGTCCATGGTATTTTGGTATTGGCCCATGGTATTTGGTCCAAAGTGATGACCCCAGGTATTGGGTCCAAGGTATTGGTTCTACATGGTTTTGGACCATGGTATTGAGAGAAGCCTAAACCTATATAAGGAGAAGATCATTAGGCCAAGGGGGGAGGTGACAAAGTAATGAATATCTGATATGTTGGTTATGGGTTTGTGATGCTTTGCTTGATCTGAACCAAGGATGCACTCATGTGGATGATGATGAATGATGGATTGGGATCTTAAGGCTTGGAATGTTTATCATTATATGGTTTGATTATGGATAGACTAGATCTTAATTATTGGCGCATGTTTTATTGTATGAATGTTATGATTTGGGTATGACTGATGTCTGGAACAGTTGCAAAGTTATGAGTAAATATTTGCAGAGATGTACGCAGGTTGGCTTTGGTGAAAGCGTGTATGTACACTGGTTTGGTTCTTCATAGTAGCATATACATTATGAGATATGATATTTGAAGTTGCAATTGGATCTGGTTATTGTTGCGGAGTTCTATTGTCTGTTTTGTGTTCTGGTGACTGTGTTGTTGACACGGTTTCAGTATTTCAGTATTGAGTGATTCAGAGATTGATGATGCTAGTGTAGTTGATGGGCGTATTGCACTGATGATTAATTTTGTGTTTCAATGTTGTTGATGGGTCCAGTATGAAAACTGGATGAAACGTGGCCTTCAGATTATGGTGTTGTGCTTCAGGAGTATCTAGTATGAAAATTTATGAAACGTGGTCCCTGGAGGAAGAAAGAAGATCGTAGAGTTCTGTAGGCCGGCACCAATGTACTGGTAAACATATTGGCTAGCACAAGAGCCAGGGGTTTGTAGCTCCCTTCCAGGAGCAGCTGGAAAACGAGTGAAGGTTGGAGCCTTCATTAGGCCGGTGCCTACATACTAGTAAATGGATCAGCTAGTATAAGAGCTAAGGGGGTTGTAGCTCCCTTCTGGGAGAAATTGGAGAACGAGAGAAGGTTGTAGCCTTCTACAGGTACAAGCCTGCACTAGTACATAAATATTGTAAAAAGAAGTTTCTTATTAAAGGAAGATAGAGACGAATTGTAGCAGGTGGTTTTCACCCACATTGGGTCTTATATCATGGTGTTCATGTGTGCTCCTTATGTGTGATGATCTGTTCTATTTTACTGCACCTATTTACTATTAATATGGTTAATAATGTCTTGATGCACTCATTGAAGATCAACTAACTGAATCATAAGTGTATTGGATATATGCTAGTTGCATTAAACACAATTGCGTATATACACAGGTATCCTTAACTGAAGTAGCGTATATGAATCTGAGTATGAAAATGAAAAGATCATTGATTTGCTAATATTGATTCACCCCCCCATCTCTCAGTATTATTTCCAACAATTGGAATCAGATTAGATCCTTTGGTAGAAGCTTGATCACTTGAAGGAGATCCATAGAACAATGGGAAAGAAAGCGCGTCAAAAGAAGAAGACAGCTCAAAGGAACAATGATAGCCTTCCATTGAGTGGAAGAAAATATTCAGATTCTGAATCACCTCAGATTGACGATGGACAAGAAAATGAAGCATGAGATAAAATTATAGATCAACAAGATCTACCTAGCAAAAGGGAGAGTGCCCTTAAAGAAGAAATTATCAGCTTAAAATCTCAGGTGGAATGTGCCTTCAGAGTTCGTCAAATGTTGTAGGAGCTGAATGAAGAACAAGAAAAGGAGTTTCTCAAACTAAGGCAACAAATGGAAGAAGGAAGAAAGTCTGAGGAAATTTTGAAGAAGCAATGTCTAGTAAAGGAAGAACAACATCAGGTTGAGGTAAATATCTTGAAAGGTAAATTAGAAGAAAAGGATAAACTATTACGATTTCAAGACAATACTAATATTTTGGATGATATTCTTAGTAGTTAAGGGTCGCCTACTATCAAAAATGGTCTTGTTTTTTATGAATTTGTTGAAGGTGAATCTAGATCACAAGGTGAGGCAAGGAACTTTAATGAGAAATCTAAAATACTTAACAAGGAGATGAGAAGACAACCCCATCAACAGCCAAGGAAAGAAATTCCTCAAAGAATATCTTTTGCTCCTAACTGTGGAAGTGATAGACGATTATTTCCTCCGATGAATAATGTTGAATGTTATGTATGTCATAATCTTGGACATGTTGTAGCCAGATGCAGAAGTAGAATGGTTCAAGACCATCACTCAAAAAGATCATCATGTTCCAGATACTTTAAGGTATATTTTTTTTCTTGCAATATGTTTGGTCACAAAGTTGTTGATTGCTACAGAAGGAATATGAAACATGTAAGATGTTATGCATGTAACAAGCTTGGACACATAGCAAAGGAATGCAAGAGAAGATTTCGGGCACCATACCAAAAGGATAAAACATCATCACAGTTAAAGATATGGAAGAAAAAGAAAGTACAACAAGAAAGATATGGCATAGCAGAGTACACAGACATGACAAACTCAGAGGAAGCTGAAAGTGTGGAACATCAGTGTTCTAAATCTTTTATGCAGGTATCATGAAGACAAGTCACATATATACATGATTTAGACGCTGCACAGTCGCATCTATGGAGCTCTGAAGAAAAATAGCAGAACAAAATCAAGAAATGGTTTTGTCGTGGTATTTGATGGTTGGCACAGGCTCAGGGGGAGCATATGCTTCAAATAATGCATTGTTGGCATTATGGTTAGAAGTCCTTGGTGATGATTCTCATTGACATATCTTGCTACTGATTGTTGATTGACCAAGAGAATGGATTACAAGTTAAAATTATTATAGTGCAGATCATATAGTGTATGATAGCTGCTGATAACTGTCATGGTCTTGTTTAGGTCCTTGGTCTTTGTGAGTCATATGATGTATCTTGTTACCCCACTGTGCATGGAATGGATGATGTAATGGTTATTTTGTTTGAGTAAAAAATGGTGTATCCCCACTTGTTTGGGAGATTGATGTATGTATGAGTCTTTAGGAAGGTCATTGGCAATGTATGTATAGAGTCATGTTATGATTTTGTAGACCTTGCATGTGCTTAGGGGGAGCATGGACGGATTTGTACATCTTGGAATGTACAAAGGGGGAGCTCAATCAGAAACTTCAGCAGGTACTCAGGGGGAGTATGGACAGTAGAAAGTATACCCAGTGAGAGAACTTTTTGGTCTTCCCTTTACCCTTGATGTCAAAGGGGGAGAGTAATTTGGAGTGGTGGTTGCCATTAATTCCAAAGGGGGAGATTGTTGGCATTATGATACAGGTGTTGTCCTTGATGGAAACTCACTCAGAGGTATGATACAGGTGGCAACTCAATCATATGACAGATCATAATACAACAGGTTAAGAGAGAGGTATACATAGGGTAACCTTGATGAAAGTGCGTATACATGCGGATGAGCAGAACAGAAGATGTGTATACGTACACACGTAGGTTCACAGAAGGAAAGGCATGTACATGTCCGAAAACTAAGTTTTGGTCTGTGGTATTTGGTCCATGGTATTTTGGTATTGGTCTATGGTATTTGGTCCAAGGTAGGTCCTTCCTGACATATGGCCATTTCATATTTTTTTCATAGATACACAAACATTAAAGCCTTACAAGAAGAGAGTTGTCAAATAATCGTGATCATTCATCAATTCAATTAAGAAAGAATGTGAGCCTTACAAGACAAGATATACAATTCAAGACACTATTAGAAATGTGTGAGCCAGTCATACAATGTGATCCATTAAGGCGGGGAAATGAATCATAGAGCATCATGGTGACCAAAAATGTGAGCTACGAACGATCTACTATAATATGAATATACAACCTTCATCATAAGGTCAACTTCACCATTATGGTAAGTCCTTTATGTATAGATTTGCTAAGAATTTGTAAGGAGGTCATCTCATCAATTTGAATATAGTAACTTCCTCAAGTCATCTCGTTATGTTTGAGAAATTCTTCTCATAATTTGTGGTCTCATATATGTTTCATAGTAAGATTTAGATGTTTTGTAGATGTCTCAAATACTTCTTTGAATATTGACTTTATATTTCGTATTTTGATCAAGTCAAGAACTCTACTACACTTTTATCCTTCTACCCTAGGTCTTGGGCCTAAGGTCTTCAAACTATATGAATCATAGTCATATACAATGCCACCAAATTTCAAGTCCTTATAGGTAGAAGAACTTTGCACGCTTTTAACGGTTCATAGATTTATTATTCATGTTAGTCTCTTAACTTTCCTTTATGGAATTCTCTTGTTCAATGATTGATATAGTTACTATAATTATTATACCACATTCCTTAGTTGAAGATACCACTAGTATTTGCAAAACTCAAACAATGTAATTACTCAATGGGATGATATTTAAATGATTAGTAACAAGGAAAATCATTCTTTTGTCATAACCACTTCTATTGAGGTTCAAACCTTTTAGGGTTACCACAAAGTCTTTATACTTTCTTGATTTATTTTTTCAGAGTAACCTCCTCTTCATGCTAGATTCAGAGCGAGTGAGCGCATGCTAGAGAAAATTTTAATGTCATCCTTTTTTCTTGAGCTTAGTTCTTCAAATAGAGAGTCTCATATTCTAGAAATTCAGATCCTTGTAGGTAGCTCTCACAATAGAGTAAATATAACTATGAGTTCACGCGTACCACAGGGAATGTAATCTTTAATGAATGTTGGATGCACAAACACCAAGCTACCTAAGTTATGCTACAGGAAAATTACATTTGCAGAAAAGGGAATGGAACACACATATATGCTATTTGAAATGAAAGAAATCACACTTGGTAAATGACACACACTTCTGTGTTTTTTGGAGTAAATGGAAAAACACACTTGTTGAAATAAAATACTAAGGATCAAAACCCTAATTTGTAGGAAAACAAAATATTCATAACTAAATTGACAATGGAATATATGAGGTCTCAATACTTCTAAATTTCATTATCAATGCCCCATAGGTGTTGTAATACATCAAAAATCTCAAACCATGTGTTTATTGCAAGGTTGACCAAGAAAATAGGGTTGGTTATAGGTTGCTATGGGAATCTTTGTTTTACTATAAGAGATAGTCTAGTGAGCATATAAAGTAGATATATTGTAAGTTTGAGATGATGAAATGTTGTGGAAATGTTAGGAAATGATAAAAATCAACTGATAAAATATCAAGGTAACTTGGTTCAAGTTTATTGTAATGAAATCAATCTCTATGTGTTCCATGTAGTTGTAAAACTAGTTACACATTAAAACATTGAATAGTAAAATATATAACAATAGGAGAAATAAAATGAAAGAATACTTGAAATTGCATTAGTAAGTGGTACGATTGATAAAAACTAGATAAATAACCTATAAGAAAGATTTTTTTATAAAACCTTGTACTTAACCACGCACAAGAAACATGAAGAGGCAACTTTTAGAAATTCTAGAAAATAAACAAATGTAAAGAATAATACTAATAGAAGTATAGGAGGCATATGAATATCTTATGGTGGGCCCTGCCGAAGGATGCTCAAAGTACTTAAAGGGGAACCAAGCCAAGATGGAAAAAACATTGCTTCCATTTAACTTTAGAAGAAACTATTCTTACATTAGAGGACTGCAACTTGCTTAAGAATCTAGATTTATATATATATATCATATATATATATATATAATATATATATTATATATAGTATATATATATAATATATATATTATATATAGAATATATATATATATTCATATATAACATCTATATTATGTATATATATATATATATATATAATATATATATATATATATATATTATTATATTCCTCTATATTATGATAATTATTGTATATTATGTATGTACATATATATACATACATACATACATATATCTATATATATACATGTACATATACATGTACATGTACATTTTCTACAATCTCGCTACTGGACTATTCAAGAATCCTTTTTATACATAGAGTGGGGAGAAGCATGGGGGGCCCATAACCATACCAAATATAGTTTTTAACCATATATAGAAATTAATTGCAAACGAATTCTTAAAATGGGAAAATATACAATGGCGAGAACATAAAACAAATATTCATAGAGATTTTCCCCTAGATCCCAAAAATAGGAATACCAGATTGATTTTTCATTATTTTCCTTTCAATGTTACAATACATATGTATACATGTTGAAGCATTCATAAACCCCATTGCACTAACCCTAGATTAGAACATAATCATAGTTCCCTTGACTAGATCTACAAATACCATGGGAAAAAACCATTGTAGCCAAAAACCATATATGAAAACCATGCAAAATCCATGAGTAGGTCTTCCCACCATATTTGGGTTCCGCCCCATCTTTGGGTTTTCCCCAGCTATTATTGGGTCTGCATAAAATAAAAAAAATATGGGGCACTTCCCTATACCCCATGATGCGTGGAAATAATATAACACACATCCATCATTCTCCCACTTGTTGTTATATTTCCACACCGGGGGTCACAGGAGAGCTTAGTCATTGGTCTAGGGATCGAATGCCCTTTATTTCTCTAAACCAATAAAAATTCTCAGTGTTCACAGAATTTATCAATGCTTTTGAAAAATTCTTCAGAGTGTCCACCTTTACCAACAACACCTTTTTATATTCAACCATATCTCTCACAAAGTGATATTGAACATCAATGTGCTTTGTCTAAATAATAAGAAAGGTTCTTTGCCAAGAAATTTGTACATTGGCTATCATAATCTATCCTTATAGCTCATTGCACCAACCCCATACTTGAACACAATCTATGAAACCAAATGGCTTCGTTGCTTGTATGAGTGGTTGTTATGTATTCAACCTCTATAGTTGAAAGTGCAACTACATATTGTCTCTTTCTCATTGAAATGAATTCTCCTCCAAATAGGTTAAACACATACCCACATCTAGATCTTCCCCAATCCAAATATCGAGCCCATTTTGAATAAAAAAATCCATGTATGCCCAAAGCTCTATCCAATCCCAATCTTCCTTGGTAGAACAAACCATAATCACTAGTGCCGCACAAATACCTGAAAACCCGCTTCACTGTTGTCTAATTCTCCTTCCTTGGTTTTGACATAAACCTGCTCAATAATCCAATTGCATGTGCAATATCTAGTCTAGCACAAACCATTGCATACATTAGGCTACCAACTACCTCACATGTTCAACACGAGACATGTCCTCTTCCTCTTTCTGTGTCATAGGACACTATTCAACAGATAAATTTACACTTATAGGAATAGGAACCTTCACCGATTATCTATCTTGCATATTAAACCTCTACAATATTGTGTCAACATACTTCCTTTGGGTTAACCAGAGCTTCCTCTTTACCTGATCTTGTTTAATTTCCATGCCCAAAATATAGTTTGCAGCACTAAGATCCTTCATGTTGAATTGAGAGGAAAACTAGGTTTTCAAATCTTGGATAATTTCTTTATCATTTCCAATCAACAACATATCATCCACATACAATACCAAATAAATAACATGGTCACCAATTAATTTAAAATACACATAGTGATATGTTTTTCTCCTTGTGAAGCCAAGTCCTCATATATATGTATCAATTTTTTTATACCACATCCTTGGTGACTTCTTTAGCCCATACAAAAGCTTTTTTTAACCTGCATACCAGTTATTTCTTACCCTTCACTACAAAGCCTTCTAGTTTCTTCATGTGTATCTCTTCTTCTATATCCCCATTAAGAAATGTTGTATTCGCATCCATCTATTATACCTCAACATCAAAAGCAACAACAACATATAAAGGTAATCTAAAATAAGATAGCTTGGTAATAGGAGAAAAAACAACACCAAAATCAATTCCCAACACCTAGGAATAACCTTTTTCTACCAATCGAGATTTTTATTTCTCCACCTTGACTTCTAAATTCATATTCTTCTTAAACACCCATTTTCTACCAATGGTTTTCCTTTGAGCCAACAACTCTAGCAGATACTAAGCCTCATTTTTTTCCAAAGATGCCATTTCATCAACCATGGCCTCCTTCCAGAGTTTTTCATCTTATAAATCCAATGCCTACTTGATAGTTCTGGGACCATCATTAGTAATAGATAAAGAAAAATTTGAATAGAAATTAGATGGACTATACCTCTCTGGATTCCTTCTTTCTCAAACTAATCTTCTCAAAACTAGAGTGTGTGGCTCTTCCTCTTCTAATTCTTGTTCTGTTATAGAGTCTCATTCTTCCTCCTTTTGTTCAAACTCTCTCTTCTCAGGCTCCTTTTGTAGGAATTCATGTTTAATAACATATTTCGCCTCTCTAAACACCACATCTTAGTTGTATATAACCTTCCTTGTCTCTAGGTTACAAATCTTATAACCTTTTAAACCATCCTTCTACACAATAAATATGCACCTTTCAGATTTACTATCCAACTTTATTCTTTTCTCCTTTGGAACATTTACATATGCATCATATAAAGATACCCTCAAATGTGAAATAGGGGTTTCTTACAAGTCCATAACTCATGTGCAGTCTTCTCCTCTAACGTTGATGAAGGTGATATGTTACATAGATAACATGCACTATCCATTTCCTCTGCCCATAATTCCTTCCCTAATTCAATTCCACTGAGCATGATTCTTGACTTCTTCATCAACGTCCTATTTATTCTTTATGCAACTCCATTTTTATGAGGTGTGTATGGAGTAATCTTATGCCATGTTATACCACACTTCTTATAAAACTCTTCAAATTCATTCTTACATAACTCTCCACCATTATCTGTTCTCAGTACCTTGATCTTCTTCTCTGTTTGATTTTCCACGAGAGCCTTAAATTCTTTAAACCTATTAAAGAATTCAAATTTCTTCCTAAGGAAATATATCCATGTATTCCTTGAGAATTCATCTATAAATGAGACATAGTACACATACTTACCTAGTGATGGAATTGACACAAGTCCAAACACATCATTATGCACACGCTGTAATATCCCTTTCACCCTGTAAGGACTATAGGGGAATATCACCCTATTCTGCTTCCCATATACACAATTTTCACAGAAATCAAAATCCATAGAGAAATTAGAAAAACCTTTTACCATACCATTACCATGCAGTATTCGAAGACCCTTCTCTCCAATGTGTCCTAGTCTTTGATGCCATAACATATTCTTTTCTCCAGAGACAACTAGATTTTATGCTCCACCTTTAGGAGCCATAGATTATTGCATCCATAAATAACAGTGCCACCTAGAAGCTTGTACAAAGTTCCAATCCGAACTCCCTGCATCAATACCAGTGCTCCCCAAACCATCTTGCAAGTATCTTTCTCAAACATTGTTTTTACACTTGCATCATCCATCATGCTTATAGAAATCAAATTTCTAGCGAATGCAGGATTTTGCAGAACATCAAGAAGTGTTCTAATCCTTCCACCTTTCAACTTTAGCTTAAATTTTCCATGTCATATGATTCTAGCATTCTTTTCCTCCCCTAGGAAGACATCACCACCATCATATTTCTCATACTCGTAAAACCACTCCCTATGGCGAGTGAAGTGAAATAATGCACCTACTTCAATCAACCATGTCTCATTATCTATGTGTGTACCTGAAGAATAAGGCAAGTACACATCCCCACCTTATCTAAGGTGTTTTTCACCTCTACAGAAGGAGCATCATCAAATCCCTTTCCTTTCGTAGGAATTTCAGATGCACAATCCTTTTTGTAGTGCCCTTCTTTTCTGCATTTCCAACATACCTTGACATATTTTCCTAGAGATTTAGATCTCCATCTAGATTTAGATCTCCCACTTGAGGACTTGTTTCTCTTTTTGTACAGGGAAGATCCTCTAATAGACAAGGCATCTTCATTTTGGATCTACATATTTTTCTATCTCATCTCTTCCGACAAAAATGATGAGACTATTTCATCAAACTTCAAGGTAGTGGAATTTCTACCTATTGTAACCACCAAGCAATCCTATGAGTCTAGTAGAAAACAAAACAAAGTGATGCACTTATCTTCATTTGATATTTTAATATCAATGTTATAGCTCCAAATCTCACTATTATGGTTTTTGATGCTGCACTCATGGCCTAGGGCAACCCCTCCTTCCAGACCTGGTCCAAAATCTAAAAAACATTGTTTTATTCCCTGTACGCGACATTTCCTTGAGTTAAACGCGTGTATACGTGGGTTCATATATACCCAACCCACGTATATGTATTAAAACACTTAAAAAAATATAAAACTCCTTATTTTCGGGTGGAGATCGTGGGTTTTACCTGCTGATCACCTGTTAGTGCCCGTGGCCTCAACTGTTCTCGACCAATTCCTAACTAAAAAACTATTTTGGAATTGGTATAAAAAGACATCAAAGGGAAGGCCTAAAGGAGGAGAGAATAGAGAGAAAGGTTATTATACTAAGATTTTCCCCCTGTTCAGGTTTGAAGACCCTTGTGCCTTCTGCACTTTCCCCATTTGTACATGAAACCCTTGTTTCCTTGTGATTTGATGTTCACCCCTTAGTTATGGCATCATGGAGTGAGTCTTGGAAGGAGATATGCTAGAGGCTTGAGGCAGAACGGATCCAGAAGGAGGCTGAGCTTGGAGCCTGCAAAGGTTGCTCAGGTGATATTACTCTTTTTATACTTTCTATTTGTCTATAATAAAGAAACACGTCTTGATTCCCGATATTCTTCTTCTTTATGTTTATGATGTTCATGTTTGAATTTCTTGTATGAATGGATGTCTAAAAGTTCATAACTAACTTCCTTATTGTATAACATAAAGATGGTTTTTATATAAATCTTTGTCCATATACTGCTTCATTCTTTGGAATTGTTGGTTTTGCAGGGCAAAGGAGCGAAAGGGACGTGAAGAAGGGTTTGGACCCTTGAGG
>APFE031271220.1:0-25618 GCA_000404065.3 Pinus taeda | reverse complement strand
TCCAAGGCCATATTAAACGTCAAAACATAGGAGTCTGATTAACGAGAGAAAATCCAATAGCGTTAGGAAGACCAGGAAAGCTCTGGATCTGGGAGTTAAGCACGAGGGTCTGTGAAGACATGGAAGAGAGATATCCCCTCTCCTACTTATCCGAACTTACCTCACGACTGTTCCGCCTGGCTTCTGTGACGAGTTGGTATCCTTAGTTGCCACTCCTAGGGAACTACATAGGCGGTTGCGGAGGGGAATCCCGCGGCACCTGAGGTCGACGTTGTATCACTCTCAACAGCACTACTGGAGGGAACCCTTGCGAAGCTTGGGGGCTTGCACCGACGCAAACTGTTGTTAGGAGGTCAGCGTAACTTCCTCTGATACCTTCGCCGATAGGCTTGGGCCCTCATCATCCCAGACTATCTTCGGAAGGCACTTTATTTTCCACTTTCTCATATTTTGGTGTCCGGTCCTAATCACCCAGAGCAGAAATACTTGGAAGTTGTTTTGACTAGGTGTATCTTTAGGGACTTTATAGTAGGTGCTCTGTGCTCTTAGTTGGCCTAGCTTTAAATTTTTTGAGTCTTTAGTTAGATTTTAAACAAAGAATTCAAAGTGGCTGACCGATCTCCCACACGGTCTCGAAGACTTCGTGGTCTCTTGCGACCTAGTTTAGAGCCTTCTCCGAGAAGGCGCAGAGGTAATAATACCGATGGGTTTCGTCCCACTGCAATTGACGCATCGGGGATTGATCCTCCCCTCGGGGGCAATAGTATTGAAGCAAGGTCTGGTACTTCCGTAGAACAAGAAAGGAACACACCAGTTCTTTCTCAAGTTCGCTTACAAGTGGAGGATAATATTGAGGTAGAAGAACTTTCAAAGTCATTAGCGGCTCCGAATTCTCCCCTACCATCCAGTCATCCACACGTATTGCAATACGTTGGGACTCCGACGCATAGGCCGTCAAGTCCAAGTTACTCTACGCTCTTACCTTCGATGACCACTACTGGAAGCATGGCTTCTACTAGTGCTACGACAGTATAGACTCCTATATCTGTACAAGGGGGTGGAACTATTTCCATCCCCTCCATCTCTTTATTCGGATCTTTTGCTAGCACGTCTTTTGTTGGGTCTACCTCCATTCCGTCCACGAGTGGAAATTCCCAAACAAATTCTTTCGGTTCTGGGTACTTTCCATTTGGCGCCCATTCACAAGGCATTCCTTCAGCTTCGTTCGGGGCTGCCACATCTATGATGAGTGGGTCGGCTTCGTTCCAAGGTTTTCCATTCAGAAGTGGTCATATACCACATTCCAACCCTACGATACAATCTATGCCTTTTTCTTCGGTAGGACAAACCAGAAATCCTTTCCAAGGTTGGAATAACCCTGGGCTTAGTAGTGCCGGAACTGGGAATCCATTCTTCAGCCAATATCGGAATAGGCCGTATACCACGGTTAGTTCGTTCCAAAGCATTCTTCCCCTAGCTTCGGCTTGGAATCCATATCAGGGGTTTTCAACTCCTTACAATCCTTTAGGAGGAAGCTTTGCTGGGTATGGTGGATATACGACCGGAGTTGGTCAAACTCTGAGTTTTACTGGGTCACAAGGCCTACCTTTTGGCTCAGCGGGTTCTACTGGTTACTTCGGGCAGCTTGGTGCCTTCCAAAACCCAGGCCAATCTTTTCAGAGCTTCGGGAGTGCCGCCCAGTCAGGGTGGAATCCCCAAGCTCCGCCTAGACTTCCGTTTCTGACAACGTTAAACTTGCTAAACCTCACTAAGTTAACTAATGACCCAATCAAGTATAATCCAGCCTGGCCTCCAATCCCAACTAAACTCCTTTGGATATTCCAAAATTCAAAGGGAAAAGTGGTGAGGATCTGGGCGACCACATAACCACGTTCCACTTATGGTGCTCATTGAACTCCCTGATTGACGACTCGGTTAGGTTGAGATTATTTCAACGCACCTTGACTGGCAACGTGGCTAAGTGGTATATAGAGTTGCCTGTGGCAGCTTTACATCATTCGCCGACTTAGCCAATATTTTCTTGAACCATTTTCAATTGGCTTACCACAGTATTCAAGGCATTCAGATGCTCTTTCATGGAGTCTCCATATTTGTCCTTAGGTTATACAACATTTTCTGCAGGAACAATTTGTTCACCAGAGACTTAGATTGATACAAAGTCCCTAAATTGTCCCACAAAACTTTGTCATAGCTTCCCCTGATACATTAAATAATACTTAATCTAAGAGACACAATCGTATTTTTCTCTTCACCTTCCGATATAACTTCTCTTAGCCCTCTGTCGACATTCTTTTTGGTGCCATACTTGGATCTATAACAATCGAATGATCTCTATCCAGTAACAGATCCTCCACCTTGAGCTTCCACTGCTGAAAATTTTTTCCATTGAATTTCTCGATCTCTATCTTTCCACTGCTCACCATCTTCTTTCACTATAAGAATTGATCCCATACATCTCCCACTATAACATGGTCTAACATAGGCCCGAGAAAAACACCTTAGTAGAAAAGGCATCCCCCTGAAGCTGAAACAACCTTGAATTACCAAATGTAGGTTTTACCCCTATACAGAAATTACTTACAAATGAATTCTTAAAACAGAAAAATAAAAAAGGCAAGTACTTAAAACAAATATATATATAGATATTTTCCCTTGGATCCCAAAACTGGGAATACCAAATTTATTTTCCATTATTTTCCTTTCAATGTTACAATACATATATATACATGTCGAAGCATTCATAAACCCCAATACACTAATCATAGATTAGAACATAACCATGGTTCCCTTAACCCGATGTACAAATACCATGGGTAAAAACTACCATGGCCAAAACCCATGCATGGAAACCATGTACAAAACCATGGGTAGGTCTACCCACCATCTTTGGTTCTCCCCCATCCTTAGGTATGCCCATCTATTATTGGGTTTGCATAAAAAAAAAAAAAAATTGTGCCACTGCCCTGGACCCCATGATGTGTGGAAAGAATATAACACACACCCAACAAGATGCTCAAAGTCCTTAAAGGATAAAAAAGCTAAGAGTTGCGAAAAAAAATCTTCCATTAACTTAGAAATTGTTCTTACATTAGAGGACTCGAAAAGTTGCTTGAGAATACAAAAAAAAATCTTGGTTTTATTATTACGTTTTCTCTCTATCTCCCTACTAGGCTACTCAAGCATCCTTTTTATACATAGATTGGGGTTCAACCTAAAGCGATGTATTTCCCTCCAAAAATTGCTAGAAAAAGGGGATATTTCTCATAGTTCACTTTAGCCCATTTCGCTACAAGGAACAAGCCCCAAAGCTATCTCCAATGCTGGATCTCATGGAGTCTACTCAGTATATCTTTGAAAGCTTCACAATAAATATTTTAAGGTGCATAAAATATGAAAACCTCATTAAACTTTTCTAAGAACCCATTAAGTTAGGAATGTGTATCATTATGTGCAAAACATGGGTTCAAACATGGTTTTATGTGTTTAGGAGTGGATTGATGGGTATTTTAATTTATCTATTTTGGAGGCTCATCAATATCTATGATATGTGATTGATGGAGGAGAGATGAAGTTATATCTTTCCAAGAAGAAGGCCATCATGAATTTTCCAATTCCTACTAATATTTTTGAGATTAGGAGTTTCAAATGGGTAGAAAAGTACCTAAGAAAATTCATAGCCACTTTTTTAGTAGCAGCAACACCATTCCATACCCTAACAATGAGTGGAAAGAGTATCCAATGAGGAAAGATCAACATAAGGAGTTTGATGTGTTAAAGAAGAAAATCAATAAAGCACTAATTCTTACATTACCAAACTTGTAACCAACTTGTGAACTGGAGATGAATGCGAGTGGGTATTTTGTGGAGGTGTTCTTGATGCAAGGATGAATCATGTATGTAACAATTATAAGTTACAAGACTAGTAAATACAAGTGGATGACACTTTTACAACAATTTCTCTTAATGATGAAGTACAAGAAGAGAAACAAAACAAATGTTGGTTTACATGCTTTCAAGGCCACCCACATCAAAGATCACAACTCTGCGAACTCTTTTGCGCATGGATCCTTTCACCCATGATGCATACAAAGAGGCATATATAGAGGATGAGGGAATTAGGAGGTTTTTTAGCGGTTACATAGATATATTCATGTGCATGATGGTGATAATGCAAATTATTATCATCTTCAGAATATGTTACTCTACTGGTTGGAAAAGTTATGTGTTCGTAAAGGTGAGTAGTTGCATATAAAGAGAGAGCCTCAAATCTCTAAGGTTATAGGGAATTTTGGTGTAGGGAAGACAATGGAAAACTTACTAAGGTATGTGTACTAGCCCAGGATGTAATAATATGAAGGTGGGGTCATCATAGGATGTATGATTTCCTATACAAGTGAGCTTAGCAATAGGAAAAATGGTCTATACCATCCATTACCTATACCCACTCATCCATAGGAAAGCATTTCCATGGACTTTGTGGGAGGCTTACTGAAAAATAGCAATGGATATGAATACGTTTTCATGGTAGTTGGCATGTTTAATAAGATGTGCATTATCATGCCTACATAAAGAACACCAGTGGGCATGAAATAACAAATGTATTCTTTGGATAGGCCTAGGTGAAAAGTTGAGATACCAACGAGCAATTTTTATGTAGGGGACACAATATTTTTTAGTGCATTTTGGAATACATTATCAGTGAAGATGGATGTGAAGTTGAATAGGTATATAGCATTCCATTCAAAGGAAGATGGGAAAATGGAAATAGTTAATAGTACATAGTGAAACTTTTGAGGGGTTACAATAAAAAAAATTCAATAGTTGCAATGAAAATATGGTATATGTACAATACTCGTATAGCATATCAATGCACACTTCTACTAGTAAGTCCCATTTGAAACTTGTTTTGGATACTTTCCACCTTCACCTTTAGATATTGCATATGGCTAGTATGGTGTAAAGGAGGATATCACAAGGGATACTTTAGAGAAATTTGTGGAGAAAATATGAAAGACCCATCTACAAGTAAAAGAGACATTTTAGAATTGACAATAAAAGTATACGGTAGAACATTATCAACAAAAAAAAAGAATTTATTCAAGGTGGGAGATAGATTATGGTTATAGTTGAAGAAGGATAGGTTATAGGGTTCCTGGTAAGAAATTCAAGGCTCTATGATATGGTCCCTTCAAGATATTTGAAAAACTAGGAGATAATGTCTATATATGTTAGAAATATGTTGTCATTGATGTAAATAGGATAGTCTGTGATGTCAACAAGTTTTCCATTATTAATATGGTTGAAAATGGTGTAACCACGTGGCGCATATTTCTCAGAAGAATAGATTCTAGGCACAAGAAGAAGGGTCAAGGTGCAAAGAATAGAAGAGCTTTTGAAGCCACTTTTTAGGCAGCATATGAGTTCAAAGACTACATTGGAACCACTCAACTAGAAAGTGCTCTAAAGTATATTTACAATAATATATAGAAGTCTACAAATGGAATTTTGGATCGAGATATATAGCCAGTCAATGATGGAGTCTACATAGTCAAAGTTAAGCAACAAAATCTCAAAACCCCAGAAGTTCGGGAAGCCCATAAAATGGTGGAAATAGAGTGGTGCAGTAGAATCTTAGAACCCCAAAACCAAAGAATCCCATAGCCTCATAATAAGATTGAAAAAGAGAATTAGGAAGTAGACCCAAAAGAACATGAACCCTGGAGCCCTAGAATCCTGTAACTTCTCCGAAATTGAAATTTTGAAAAGCTTCGAGAACTAGGGCATTTGAGCTCCAACTTAGTAGAGAGAAAGAGTGAGTGGGCCTACCCGGAGGAGGAAAACGTCCAATTACCACATAGGAGGAACAATGGAACATACCTTAGAGGGTCAGGAGAGGGATGGAACCCTGTATGAGTTTATAAACTCAGATAGAGAACGAGGGTAGCAATGTGGCAAGTAACAACAACAGAGAAGACCCGAAAGGTTAGAACCCTGTAAGGTTTCGTTAATTGTACTTTCTTAAAGATTTCAGGCACCAGGGAATCTGGGAGAGCACATAACAAAGGGTGCAATGTATTAAGGTGGGGTCATACCCCGGAAATCTCAGATCTCGTAACTTTTTCTATATTGGAATTTTGGAAAAGTGTCGGGATAGGTAGCTTCAGGCATTGGTGGTGTTGGTGTTGGTGTTTGGTTGTTTCTTGTGTAATAAAGAGAACTCATGGTGCCAATAATTTACAAGGGAAATAGGCCACTGAAAGGTCTTAGCACCTAAGTGCTCAACTGCCACTCACAGGATCTCGTCACATGATGAAAATCATCAATATTTAAGGAAATGGGGTTAACGACTAAAATAGGATGATTTGGTAGCATTTTGTTTAATAAAATAAAAGAGGCCCATGGAGTTCTATTTGGAAGTCAATCCAAATTTGGAAAAATCAATTTGGAAATGGCTTGTTAGAGAATTCAACAACCATTTTTAGCACAACCTTTGGGCTTGTGCATGGAGCGAGTCGGAAACTTTTAAAAGTGATAGTTTAGTGGCACTATTTGGCAGCTAAGCCAAAAAAAACAACATAACACCAAATTACATGGATGAGTTGGCATCTATATTTAGTATGAGAATCCTGATAGTGGCATGGATGAGTCGACAACTAGTTTAGTGATAGTTTTGGCATAATTGTTTGTAAAGAGGAAGTTTTGGCAGTTTTGCCAAAATTAGAAGATAGCCAACTTTAGCAAACATCAGTTAACTGTGCAAAAACCATAATTGACTAAATTCAACAAAAAGACTCACATAAAAGGTCGGGATAGGAAAAATACCTGAAGAAAACATTAACATCAATCTTAGAGGACTAACTTGATTTGGACAAAGGAAAAAATAATGATTCATGCAGAAATTCAAGAAAATTGAAAGAAGCCAAAACTAACAAAAGGAAAACCTTAAAAGTAGCCCTAAACAAGAAGAATTGAGAGAATTATTTTGATATAGAGCTTCAGGAGAAATAATGTGTTGGTATGGTGTTGTTTCTATAGGTAATTTTGAGTGATGATTGAAGTACAATTATTTTTGAAAGAAGCGAAGGCATTCACTGCTCTAGCGTGAAAATGGATGAAAGATGAACCATTAAGTGTCTAGCAAGTTGTAGATTTTAGAATAGGGGATGGTGATCCTTGGTTGTTGTTAAATAGTTGGGGTTGTAGCTCCATTCAGTTGTAGCTGATAAATTAGTGAGTTGTAGCTTCATGTTGGTTATAGCCAGAGAATTGTAACAATAAGTTGTATATTTCCCTATGAATGAATTGAAGATCAGCTTTAAAAATTTACTTGTTCTTTGTGTGTTCCATTGAGATTGTTGATATTGATTCATGCTATGCTTATTTAAATTAATTATTGAAATATTTAGTAGTGTCCCAATATTCTTGCACAAAGTAAATGAAAGTTTTAAATTGGTAAAATTCCTACAATACTGATTCACCCCCCCAGTATTGTCCTAGTTTATAGAAATTAGTATCATAGCAAGGTTACCTCAAATCAATTTAATAGTTAGAAGAAAGATTACAGACCATGGAAAATCATGAAGGAGGATTTACCAACATGGCATTAATGTTCAATGAACAAACTGTGTTTTGGAAAGTGAGGATGAAGACCAACATTCAATCACTTGGATTTGATGTGTGGGATGTTGTGGAAGAAGCATATCAAAATCCTCCAACAGTGGTTACCAAAGAGAAAAATTTGGAATTTACATGCAATGTTAAAGCAATGAATGCCTTGCTTACTGGCCTACTTGAATCAAAACTTGTCAATGTAATGGATTTCACATCTACCAAATCTATCTACGACAATATGATCAACTTCTATGAGGGAGACAATAAGGTAAATAAAGCTAAACTCGAAGGTTATAGGATGCACTTTGAATATTTAAGCATGCATGATGATGAAGATATTGTAAATTATTTTTTGATATTTTGATGAAGTTGTGAACACCATAAGAGGGTTTGATGAGAAACTAGATAAGGCTATGGTAGTTCAAAAGATATATTCCTAAGAAGTTTAATCACAAGGGGTTAGCCATTAAATAAATGACCAATCTAAGCACTCTAACTTTAGATCAACTTCTTGGAATACTCATTGCCTATGAGATGAGGATTTCTAAGGGAAAATATGTAGCCAAAGCATCAACCTTTAAAGTAGAAAAGAAGTGAAAGTATGATCATGGTGACTCATGTTGTGAATCAAATGAAGAAGAAGCCAACTTTGTGAGGAAGCTCAAGTGATGATCAAGCAGGTATAAAGGTAAGTTACCACTTAGATGTTTTAATTGTGGCAAAGTTGGTCATTATGCAATGAACTATCCTGAAAAGAAGAAGAAGGATTACAATCCTAAACAAAATTTATTCAAGAAATTTCAAAAGAATAATAATAAGACTAAGAAGAGAGGTTGTTATGTTCAAGAAGAGAGCTCCTCAGAAAGTGAACCTAGCCAATCCTAAGATGAGGACATAGATTATGAGATCCCTAAAGAATCTATGTTTATGGCCATAGAAAATATGTAATTCAAGGTTATTAATTATAATTACAAAGAAGTAGAAGTAGACCTTGAAGGAGAGCTCGTGCATGCTATTGATGAAAGAGAAAGGATGAGGAGGAAAAACAAAGTCCTAAAGGAGTCTTTGAAAAAAGAAAAGGTTGAGGTTGTGAAGACATTACTCTTGAAAATAGAAGAAGGTAAGAAGATTCAAGAATCCATGAACTAATATTTGAATTGAAAGGTTCAATAATGTGAGAAGATGGAAGGAGAAGTCGTGTTGCTAAGGAGGGAGTTGGAGTAGGCCAAAACGAAACTCATTTTTAATCAAAAGTTTAGTAAAAGAACTAAGGATTTAAATGAGATATTGGAGGCTTAATCTGTCTCTAAAGATTGTAGTGATCTTGGATTTGAAGGCCAGTCCAACGAAGCAACAGAGGAAAAAGGAAAGAAGAAAATCACCTTTGTTCCAACAACTAGAGAAGGTCCCGCACAACAGCAAAAAGGAGACATGCAACCAAAATATTAGATTCATAAAAATTAGCAGCAACAAAAGAAGATCATTAGCCAATCAAATCAAAGTGCCCATAATTTAGTCCAATGTAGAAGGCAATATTCTAGGTACAATGATATTTTCCTTGGGTATTATTTCACATGCACTAATTATAGCCACAGAGCAACAAATTGCAGATTCAGTATATCATATAGGCAGCTCAAATCCAAGAGAAGACTTCAACAAAGGAAAAGAAGAACCAAGTACAACATTTGTTTACTTCCCTTAATTATTAGGTGCAATGTTTTAAATGTCAAAATTTTTGGCATATATAAATCAATTGCATACTTAAAGAAATAAGGACAAAGCAAGTAATTAAGCAAATTGAACAAAAAGCCCAAGGTCCAAAATGAAAAGGAAAAATCAGAGCAATGTGATATTTCTTTGTATGCTCAGAATGGTGGGATACATTGGTATGTGGACAGTGGATGTTCCAAGAACATGACAAGAGACAGAGGAATTTTTTTGACATGGAAACTAATTGACACACGTAATGTGAATTTTGGAAACAATGCTCCTTGAAAAATAACTGCAAAATTAGTGGTTAGTGTATCAAATGGACAAGTTAAATCCAAAAATGTTTTATATCTTGAAGGGTTGAAGCATAATCTACTAAATGTATCTCAGATGTGTGATCAAGGCTATGATGTGATTTTTAAGGCCAAAAATTGTCAAATCAAGCCCACGGATACAGGTGAGATATTTGTTGAAACTATAAGAACAAACAATAATATCTATGTACTCAAAGAGAAGACAAAAAGGTGTTTCTTATCAAATATAGATGAGAGTTGGTTATTGTACAACGCGCTTGGACATATGAACTTTGATCAAATAGTCAAGCTAAGAAAGAAGAATGTTATAAAGTAGCTGCCATGGGGGCTTCATTTAGGGAGCAATACCATACCATGTGGGTTCATATTGGGAGATATTTATTAAGGAAAAAATGAAGTAATATATTGGGGGATATATATGAGGTAGAGGGTTTTTATATTGGAAGGTATAAAAAATGGATCCCAAAGTTAATGAAAAAATGGATATCTACAATATCTAGTGAAAATAGGGGTTTTTAAATTGGGAAGGTGTATTGGGTTCACGAACACACGTGATATGCCATAGGTTCATTGAGTGAATCCCCAATGGGACCTTCCCAGGAATTCAAAACCAGCAAAATACAATATGTAAATCTTGCTAACTAGGAAAGCAAGCTCAATTTCCATTTAAGGTGAAGGATAACTCATCATCAAAACCATTGCATCTGGTACACATCGATTTGTACGGACCATCAAGAACTCATTCACCCATAGGTAAAGATGAGCCTCGGTATTGCAACAAGAATGCTGCAACTCCCAAGACTACTGACTTTAATTATCAACTCGGGGTTCGTACAAACGTAAGAGGTATCGACACTATATGTACAACATACAATGTGTCCTTCCTTTGCTATTATGATGTAATGGAGTGCATGTACTGAAGTCAAATCCTAAACTAATTGCATAAAATGAAATGCTCAAAATGGAACCTTAACCTATCACAAGAAAGAAAGTACAAGGAAAGAGAATGAAATCAAATGCTAAAACACACCATTTCTAACTAACTCCTAAGAGGCTTTGCTTCAAAAGAATGCTAGGTTAGCATGTATGCAACCCTACTATCCTAAGCATGCAGATTCAAACCATCAAACCTTCTACTATTGTGCATGTAAGTAAATAAAATAAATTTCTTTTTCTTTTTGTCTTTTTGTCTTCACGAAATTGAGGTGCTAGTCTGTAATTCGACTATGGGTTAACCTGGTAACTAATCAGCTACGCAAAAACAAATTCTGTACGTGGATTTTCACCCTGAGGGTCTCGCTTATCTGACCAATCATTTTCAGTCCCTCATTGAATTCTCCTTTTATCAAGTGCTTTAATCTGTCTCGTTGATCTCACTTCTCCAGATCCAATAGATATTGCGTCGTCTACTCACCAACTAACCCAAACGATTTCCACCGTCGATGTGACTGTCCAATCAAACGGTTGTCGTGCAATCTCGTGCGAAATCTTGCACGACCGATATCAGGTCAAGAGCACGTGAGAAAAGCGGTTTTCGCATGATACGTGTCACCCACTAAGGTTAATCACGTGAATTTTAAGAATACCGTTTATAGCCTTTAGGGCGTGCGAGATACTGCTTACCACTTATCAATACCACCCATGTGCTTAATTCATACTTTTAATAAAGGCGCTTAATGAAAGGTTTAGCACTTAAACTCAATATTAACGCTTAACACTAATTGACTGTGATTTATAAATAAAATGTATGAACAGAGAAAAATACCTGATTAGGGTCCAAAATCCGATACACGGTCATAAGAGACTTTCTACACCAGAACAGTGCGCCCACACCACACTTCAATCAATTATTCAACAAAATGGAGATTACAGAGTCTTGGCCCTCTCAGCTCGATTGCAACAATTTATCTGACCTTTGTTTCAATATCAAAACCTATCTCTGTCACACCTCTCACTTACTCACTCTATTCCCGATAATCTCTCTATCATTACATTCTTTCCTCTTTTATGAATCAAATCCTATCTTAACTGCATTGACAAATCGATCTCTATTTTTATCACTCAACCATTAAATCCCTATTATCAAGCTTTGATACACATCTATACTAACACTCATATCTTAGCCTAAAAATAATACAATGATCTAGTTATTACAATAACTAAAGCAAAGATAAATTTGAGAGATCCAACAATCTAGATTTGGGAATAAGAAGACTAATCCAAGCAACTCAATGATTATTATGAACTTCCAAATATTTTCCAAGGATGAAATAATGTTTATGATCCTGCAAAAGAACCTACATCAACCATTTAACTCAATCCTACAACAAGAAATCATTAATTCTAAATGCAGAAATAGAAAGAAATAAAAACAAGAGATGCATGTGAATAAGCAATTAAAAGAAGGAAAGAAAATGATACAAAAGGGCACTGAGGCTCTTGGGATGGCCAAGCCCAAGGAAACTCTAAGACCTATGGAGGAGAACAAGATTTAGAAGTTGAACATGACACCAATCTTCATTATTTTCATCAATGGAATAACATCCCTGCAAGAAAATACAATGGAGCTACGAAAATACAAGCTCTCTACACACTAACACTAATGAAAATCCCCCCCAGAGGAAAATTCGACTTTTTACTTATAAAAAATGATTAGGAATCATTCCCCATGAATGGAGGAAGCTTTCCCCACCAAAATCCCTTGATTAGTGGATCTAGTCCCCTTGATTGGTGGATTTGCTCCCTTGATTAGTGGAACACATTCCTAGATTTTCTCAATCATTGGAGTTCCACAATTTGTGCCATAATTCCATAATATATTGTTGACTTATTATTTATTATTGATCCTCCAGTAGTAGGGAACAAGTCCCTAAATTATCTTCTCCTCTAACTCTTCATAATCTACCCAATATTCTCATAATATTCCACAAAAAATAAATAATATAAGGCACACATATTCAATTATTCATAAACCTTCATAATGAATATATTAAAGTTCAAAAAAAATTATCTAATGAAAAAAGAGAGGTTTAATGTGCTAAAAGATGGTCATAGGCCTTAAGTTATTTTTTAATTTATAGGCATGGGCCTTGATTTATGTCTAATTTAGAGGCCCATCATACCCCCTTGATGAAAGTGTTGCTCATCCTCTGAGCAACTTAGTGACCTCATTGTGCCTCATCCATGGCCTTGGTGGCCTCTCTCTTGTGTATTAAGAATATTGGTTGTAAGCTCTGCAATGACAAGCCAAAAAACATATTTGTGCAAAGAAAAATCATTATTTCTTGAGACCATTTTCTTGCCTTCTTGCCCTTTATTCAAGATGGGTTCTTGAATATCTTTTAGTTTCACAAGGTCTTCCACACCCTTATCAAACTTCTACTACCTTGTTCTGCCATTTTAACACCTCTAACACCCTCAAAATGCATTTAGATGAGAACTATGACATCCTGTAGGAATTCCTGTCAAAACTACAGGAAACCAGTATTGAGCATAAATGATAAACTAGGGTTAGGACAGGCCCTCAGCTTGACTCTTATGAATTTCTCTCATTTTTAGGCCTTGGACAAAAGCTAGAAAGATATTGGTGACCTTTTGGAACACCAATTTTCAACAATGTAGTTTGATTTATATTTTGATGATGAATGCCTTATTTATTTTTGTTTCCTTCTTCTTCTCCCTTGTGGCCTAGATGATTGCCTAATGGCCTTGCAATTATTTGTTTTGATTAAGTCTCTCTTAGGCATTGTCATTTCGGGTTTTAGCACAATTTTTCTTTTCTTCCTTCTTATAGTAGCATTCTTCCTTCCTGTAGTAGTCATTCCTTCTTCCTTCAGAGTCTTCTAACTCTATGGGAGTGATGAGAAATGATGAAGAGGGATTGGATGATGATGCTAGGGCTCAAAGGGAGTAGTGTAGGTTTGTGAAAATGGTGAGGATGCTCTTGCTTGTTTTTTCTTCAAGAATGAAATAGGATGGATGAATAATGAATAGATAGTGAATATGAAGTGGATGGAGGGCTTGCAGTGTTGTGGTGACTTGGCCTTTGCAAACATTTCTTCTTTTCATTGTTGTCCTCATTGCTTGAAATCACCACCCTTCATAATTTGACTTTTCAACATTGCGTGAGTGAAGGAGTGAGCTACAATCAACTATTTGAAGGTGGCTGAGACTGCTGACCCATCCTTAACTTATAAAACCTCATCTCTCATGCATTTGCAACAAATTTCTAACTATAATATGCTCAAGAGAAGAGGTCAATAATATTGCATACCTGTACCTACCTGATGGTTGTTGGGGAGACATGCATGCTGCTACAGAGTTGATGTTGATGTGTAGGTGTTGGATGGTGATGTTGATGATCTTGATGCTACTGCTAAGCTCTGGAGGAGCTTATTTGACCTCTGGATCTCGTTTAAAACTACTCACTGCCAATCCTGTAGGTGTTGTTGTGTCCCCTGTAGGTTTATAGGACAACGACGTTTTGTCCATATCTTTGAAACGGTAAACGGGATTGAGCTGAAACTTTTTGAGCATGTTACCATCATCATTATGCACCTTCCCATAGAAAATTTTTGGTTAATGGATGCACAAATCTGAAGAAAAAATAAAAATGGTTGAAGGTGATGGAGGTCGATTTCTTGGAAACCGTGCACTAGAATTTTCTGAAATTTTTTGGACATGTTGCCATCATCCATATATATCTCTGCCTGAAACTTATTAGAAAATGGATGCATGATTTTCAAGTTATGGCAAAAACAAATTTCTGCTCTATGTATTTTTGTATCATGTAGTAAAACAGAGCATCCTGTAGTTTTTTAGGACATCAAGAAAATTGAATGGTAGAAGCTTGAGAATGACTAGTGGATGGTGGCAATAGATGAGGGTGATGGTGTTGAAAAGTGTGCAACAAGAAATGCTAAAAATAGCACTACTATAAATAGCCCAGCTATAAATAGCAATTCAGCCATTGGTGATCTTAGCAACAATGGGTGAAAAGTGAAAGTGCTAAAAATAACTCTTCTAAAAATAGCATTTCAGGATCCCTTCTTATTTTAGTCAGTCCCTGGACTAAACATAGGAAATAAAATTTGAATTTGATATCAACAGCAGTTTGAAAATTAATTAATTAATTCATCTTGAATTAAAATCAAACTTGAAGTCTATGTGAGGACATGCAACAGTGTCTCCTTTGATTGAGGAATTTAACCTTCAGTTAAAGAGATAAGGATGAGTTGTAATATTGAGTTATAATCAGTTGACTTAGTTTAACTGAGTCAAGTCCAGTTAGATTAATTTAACAGTTTGTTAAATTAATGAGAGTTTAGGTAGTTAATGCTTGCATGCATGTAACTACTGTATTTCAGATAATTGAGTATTCACTCATGGATAACCCATGCATGTTAGTTCAGTTATATGCCCAGTTGAGATAAGATGGAGGGACAATGTACTAGCAATTGCTCGGATATTCCTTGGTGAATATTCCTTTCATGCATAAGGAATATTATTCCTTATGGATTGCACAATTGGACCTGAGGTTACATTGAGTGTGATGAGGCCAATTCACACATATGATATCATTGGACCCAAATCAAAACTGCGCAAGGAAATAGGAGGCTTTGAGGGCTTGAGAAAGATATATTCTATGTCTATTGAGTCTGTGAGTGGTATTGTTTGATTACAGAGAGAGCAGGATAGCTTGAGAGTTGATTCCTTTTGTAACTTGAACAAGATTTCACTTGTATGATAATACAGAGTTGGGGTTTTAGGTTGGTGCCTTCCCCAGTGATATATCTTCTGTGTTATGGTTGATTACTTCTCATTCTTAGTTATATTTTTTCATGCTTGATGTTGCTCATGTTCGATTAAGCTTCCACTAAATTGTTTGTAGAAGTAGATCAAGTGTTTTGCTTTAGTACATTGCATTTCCACGTGATCTACAGGTGTGTTGATGCCTCGAAAATCGCTGCAACAACATTGGGGAAACCACCCGGTCCGAACCTTAGTACATCTCCTTTTCTATTTTGGATAGTGGCTCCGACTGGGGGTAATGGGACCAGTTTCCCAGAAATAGATAAATGGGATGAATGAATGCTTTGTAAATAACACTAGTGATAGGCGGAAGGCTGGAACTATTGACAGAAATCTAAGTAAATGAAACTATCCCGGGAATCTATTGATCTCTAAAGCGTAGCTTTTGATGCTCTATATCTAAAAGACAAACATATAGATGACTGTATCTTTAAGACATAGATATTGAATCATTTAAGATTGTTGTGCTTAAATAGTTAAGCGCAGCGATTGAAGCGAAATTACTACACTTTATACATTCATATCATTATCATATACATGATTTAAAGGTAAAGGCACATCATATAAACACCCAATAGTGGAATGAATAAGATTTGTTGTTATAGCGCATGCATACAATCAATGATAGCAAGAATAATTGCATAACAATTCACATACATAGAATGACTTCTAACAAAGATAGAAATACCATTTGAGCTGCTTGCCACTCCCAGATATCAATTGCTATGTGTAGTTATTCCCTTAATGCATAAACATTCCTCAATCAACGACAATAGTGTACAATTGTGTAAAGAAATTTCTCCATTAAAGTAAGAACGACTGGTCGAGTTTCATAAAAGAATAAAGGCTGAAGCACAATAGTCCAAACTTCAATCTGTTAAATCTATTACAAAATTTTATGACCCTTTCTAAAAACATGAAAGGGTCTATAAATACTATACTAATCTAAATATCTATAAAACATAAATGCTACTTAAGCTGATATCAATAACTTTTGTTGCTATTTCGGCTGGCGATCTGGGGAGCTGGAGGATGATTCATTCGGTCGGCTGCTTTCCTTTGAATCTGAGCTGATTAATGGCAAGCATTGGTTCAATCTGCGGAGGTTTGTTGAGCTGCGAACTGAGCTGGGCAGCATAGGTGGCGTCTTGGATGTCGGGAATCATACACTGGATGGCATCTGTTAAACATTTGAGGGCGGCTCTTTGTTCATGAGGCTTGACTAGGAAGTGCCAATATGTTTCCATGTTTAAGCTATTAACTCCGGTGATTAATCTTCCTCTGCCTTCTAACTCTGGATAACACGTTTGCTCCAATGCATTTGTTGTAGTAATCTTTCCCGGTGTACACTGGGAAATCATGTTTGCTATGTAGAGAGTGTCGTTAACTAGATCAACTAAATTGCTAGAAGTTAATCTACATCTTGAAGCTGCTCTCTCTGCCTTTAACACCTGTGTGTGCCATTCCGTGAAAAGTATATCTTTATGAACCTCAAGTATCCTGGGCAAATTGGAGGCTTTTCCCGACTTCGAATCTTGCCATTCAAGATATGCAGTAATAGCCTCATCGGCTTGATTCAAGTCATCCCTAGCTTTCTCTACCTGCTCATTTATGGATGTAGTTAATTCGCAGAGTGGCTCCACTTGAGCGATTTGTTGACATAAGAGTTTAATTTGCGATATTAGCGCATTGTTTATCAACATTGCTTCTTTCCTGAACTCTGTTACCTGCGAATCTCCTTTTATCTTCTCTAGCTGCGATGTTATTTGAGCAATTTGCTCATCCTTGGTTTTCACCATTTGCTCATTCGCTGCTTTCAACTTTTCCAAAGCCTCCGTTAATTCGTTTTGTTTCTAGATCGCTGCCTAATCAATCCTCGGTTTCTCTGCTTCCAATTGCTGAGCCAATTGATTATTTATTTGTTGTTGCACAAATAACTGTTCGTCTGCCTGCGCTGTCCTTTGTTGTTGTGCCGCTAACTATTCCTCCGCTTGCATTACCCTCTGCTTTATCTCGGCTAATTTTGTCTGTAAAGTGGAGATTTCTTGGTCTTTAGTTTTTAACAAAAGACTCACCTCTGATGCTTTGTCAATGGTTGCAGCTGAATAGGCTCCAGCGTACTGTGACAATTTAGTTAAATCATCGGAGGGATCCAGTTTCTCCTTCCACACTACATTGCCCGTGACCGTTTGCTCTAGAAAGATAGAAGGTTGATCAAGCCTTCGTCTCTTCCTTGAGCACTTTACCACTGCTCTGTGCTTTGGACTGTAGAAAACATCCAATGGAGGAATATCTTCTACTTGTAAAATGATTTGATCGCTGGGATCTTTCGGAATTAGCTCTACTTTCTTAGCACTGGGTGTGCCGCTGGTTCCACTCAGAACCTGAGATGAGGTATCATCCTGCATATTGCTAGTCTTAGGAGTATCGGTACTTTTTGAGTCTTTCCCTCCACTGATAATGGTGTCGAACTGCTGCCATTCCTTTAGCAATTCAGGGTCTGTGATAGTACCCATGTTAGTATCGGTGGTGGTCTGTTTAGATTGAGACTCCTTCAGCAATTGTTCTTGTTTTTTCTTTTGTTGCTCCTCCAGTTCCTTTCGCCGTTTTTCCACCTGCTCTCTTTGATGTTTATCCGCCTGCTCTTTGTGCTATTTATCCTCCTCCTCTTTTCACTTTTTATCCGCCTGCTCTCTCTTTAACCGCTCTTCCTGTTCTTTCTTCTGCTTTTCCTCTTGGTCTTTCCTCTGTTGTTCCTCCCGCTCCTTGTTATGATCCTTCGTTGTAGCGGGAGGTTCCTTTATCTGTTTCTGACCCGGCTCACTTGATGATGCTGCTGGGGTTAGCGCTAATAAATCTAGAGGCAGAGTTTGCAACCTCTGCTCTCTAAGTTTATTAAACTCAATTAACCCTTCATCATTGTATCTCATCTTGGTGAGTTGTTTGGCTTGACCTATGGATTCACTTGAAGAGAACATGTCATCGAACATATCTTCTTGATGATCAAACGTTGCTACTTTGGCATGCTCCAATGCAGCATAGGCAGTTCACTTTGGGTCATATGCCCTGTTCGAGATTGTAGCCAAAGTTAAGGATTGAATCTTTGTGGCTTCTTTTTCCGCATGTTTGAGATCATGCAGGGTAAAGACACCACATTTGAAGGGGAAAGTAGGCCAGCCTCTTTTCTTTTCCTTTTTGAGAGTCTGTGTAGTACTCTCAGCTGTAATTTGATATGCAATT
The DNA here is from genome assembly GCA_000404065.3 of Pinus taeda. Taxonomy (NCBI): domain Eukaryota; kingdom Viridiplantae; phylum Streptophyta; class Pinopsida; order Pinales; family Pinaceae; genus Pinus; species Pinus taeda. Next base: position 6,911 of record APFE031271220.1, on the reverse strand, counting down.
TCCCTTGCTAGCAATTTATCAGGAACATATAAGGGAAGGACATGAGGATTGGCTTGACTACCAAAGACTCTAATATAGGTAAAAATCTCTTCTCCAAACCAAGTAGCCACTGCTGGCAAATCAAAGGAGGCGAGGTAGGAAATCCTTGAAATGGGTTTATCAAAAATTGAATAATAAATGGGAACCATGAAGCCATTACAGATCTGATACAGGTGGTTTTTATAGGTTGGCTTGCACAACTTGCGATGATAAATATAAATGGGCGAGGGGTCCTACGCAGTCCACCTCCAACCAAGAATAGGGAATTCGGAATTGAAACATAAGCTATCAAGGATATATGCACTATAGTAGAATGGGGGAATTTTCCTCTCAGTGACTCTAGTTTTATTCCTAAAGTCACGAACAGCTACTGCTAGCTTATCCAAAAGGATAGTAGCCCAATCCATAATCATGCTGTTCACTGCCACCTCCATAAGAGGAACCATTTCAATGGTAAAAATGGCAGAGTCGTGTAAACCCCATAATCTACACATCATTATACCCACATAGCAATAAGGAGAAGCCAGAGAATCGACCGAGTACTTACCGAAAGATTCATGCTTGTGTTTGTTCGGGTTTGACCTCCAATCCTTGATAGGTTCGGACTCAATCTCATTTTCGCTCGCAAACTTCTCCAAGAAGGCGCTGTTGTATATCTTCTCCGGCTCGGGCAAATGATACATTTGCCTCAGGTCTTCTGGCTTGAACGATCCAAAAATCCTTCCATCTCTTGTGCTAAAAGTTCTGTCCATGATGGGGATTTCTTCAATCGCCCATTGCACCACGTCTGTATATGGGAGAATTTGCTCCCTGGCTGCTATCCTGTGAAGGAAAGAATCAGCCAAATCCTTGAGAGTGCAGTTCGACTTCTTTAATGAATCCGTGGTAGCTTCTTCTACTGTCTGCGCTGGTTTCTCGGCCTCAATTAAGTCATAAGTTCCTTGCCAAGTCACTCTGGCGAGGCCTGTGCATGTTGTGTCGGATATTAGGCCTTTCTTGCTGTTTGCTGCGGCTTGTCCTGGAACTGGTGGATTGGAAGCACCTGCGATTTTCTTAGATTTCTTACCCATCATGCCCGAACTCCTGTTTATGACTGAATTCTGCACAGAGAGGCAATTTGGCGTAACACAGAGAGATAGCAATAAAACTAGTAATTGATAGCAAATGAATAGATGTGCAGCGATATATTCAGCTTTTAAAACGGGCGCGGAGATAATCTATAGAAAGATTTTAGGACATGAATCCATTAAATGGCCATATAAAACCTGCCACCTTATAAATGCCCATTATATCATTATTCGGTCGAGAGATCTTATTACGCATGCAATGGACGTATTGGTGGCTGAGCAGGAGTGATTATGCCTTAAATATGATTAAATTGAGCTTTCCAATCACTTTAATGGCTTTCTATTGAAAACCGTGCCTTATCGCATCACATCGGGGATTATAACAAGTCCGCCTTAACAATTGCATTGAGTATCGTCGATCGCCGATTGCGATATCGCATCGACGAAAGGCTTATATGTATTAAGACTCAACTAGGGGACCAGCCGATCGCCGATTGCGATATCGCATCGGCGAAAGGCATATGTGCAATGTAACTCAAACAAAGGGAATGCGTCGATCGCTGATTGCCGATCGCTTATCGCATCGGGGGTATTGATATGGGGCGCTTTCGGTAGTGCATTGGATATCGCCGATCGCCGATCGCCGAATACTATATCGCGTTAGCGGAAAGCCTTGTGCCATTTTATATGTCTCTCATGTCATTGCGATATGCGATCTTGCGATCGCTTTATCGCAATGACCGAAATTTGCTTTATTTCTTTTAAATGGATATTGCTTTAAAAGGGTTTTTATAAAGCGCTCCTTTGATTACCGAACCTTTTGTTAAGTAAAAGTTTTGATATCAATTTTATTTAAAGGGACCCATTTCACATTTTAATGTTTTATGAATAAAAATAACATGAAATGGGGGGTTGTTTGTAAAGCACAACAGTTCCCTGGTCGAATTTCCCAGAAGATATGTTGATGAACAATACTTTTATTTTCCCGGCAAGGTTCCAAATATGGGAGCCCCTGATTTTCCCTGACATTCTAATGTGATCCTTCTCCTACCAATACTTGGCATATTCTTGTTTCCAAAGCTTAGCACAGGGATCTGTCGACTCCTTAATCCATATCCACCAAAGTTTGGCTCCTGAAACTCTACTGAGGGTTTCAAGGTCATGAAGCCCCAAGCCACCATGGCTTTTGGGCTTGCATATCTTGTCCCAGGGTACTAAAGCCCACTTCTTTTTCTCTTCTCCTCTGCCCCACAAAAAATCCCTTTGTATGCTCCTAATCTACTGCTTAATACATTTAGGAGTAGGAAGAGTTGAGAACATGAAAATGGGAATTGCTTGCAAGACTGCCTGTGTGAGCACAAGGCACCCTGCCAAATTTAGTGACCTGCATGTCCATTTTCTGACCTTGTCCTAAAGTTTATTTATTATTGGCTCCCACACTTTCTTGCTTAGAGGTTTATCAGTAAGAGGTATGCCTAGATACTTGGAAGGTATATCTTCCCTTTGAAACCCAAGAATTCTAGTAATATTTCTCTGAATAGCAATGTTAGTGTTAAAGAAAAAAAATTGGATTTGTTGAGGCTTACCTCTGTGCCTAATGCCATAGCAAAGTAATTTAAGATGTTTTTGATCGCTCTGGCTTCCATGACTATGGGTATGCCCTGCAGCATAGTGTCATCCACAAATTGTTGATGAGTGTTTTCCGCTCCATCCAAGGTGAGTTTGATACCCTGGATTCGTCCTTCAACATTTTCCATTTTGATAGCTCTACCTAGCCCTTCCTTCATGAGAATGAAGAGGAAAGGTGAGAGTGGATCTCCCTCTCTTAGACCTCTGGAGGGTGTGAAGGTTCTTGATGGAGCTCCATTAAGCAATATGGGAAAACTGGTCGTGGTGATGAGTGCCATAACCCATCTTATCCAATTTTGGTTGAATCCATAGGCTCTTAGAATTGCTCTTATATGTGACCAACTTAGCTTGTCATAGGCTTTTGCTAGGTCCAACTAAATGATCATACCAGCCTATTTGTTGCTTTTGAGAGAGTGTACCACCTCATGAGCTTGGATGATGTTGTTGAGGATTTGTTTTCCTTCCACATAGCCCGTTTGCTCCTCCAAGATGAGAGATGGTAGAAGGGGCTTGATTCTATTGGCTATCACTTTGGAAATAATTTTATACACCACATTACATAAGGCTATGGTTCTATAACCATCCAGAGTCATGGCATTTTCCTGTTTTGGGATCAAAGCTATGAAGGAAGCATTAAGAGCCTTCAGAACCTTTTTGGATTTTCTTGAGTCTTCCACAACCTCAAGGATATCCTGTTTGATTATTTCCCAACAGGATTTGAAGAAGTCTACATTGAACCCATCCGGGCTTGGGGATTTTCCATTTTGCATTTCATTAATCACTTCACTGACCTCCTCTTCTGACACTGGCCTGTTAAGATTGTGGTTGTTCTCTCTAGTAACCAGCTGAGGGATATACTGAGTGAATTGGTCAATGAACTTGGATCTATCCTCCATAGGTTCCCCGGCTATACTGAGGAAGTGTTGTACAAGGACCGATTCCATATCATTGTGAGAGACAAGCTCTATCCCTTGAGAATCTTTGAGCTTTGTGATTCTGTTGTGTGCCCTTAGAGCCATGGTGGATTTATGAAAAGAATTTGTATTCCTTTCTCCCTCTCTAATCCACTGTATCCTTGAATTCTTCCTCTAGAAAATTTCCTCTTGCAAGCATCAATCTTCCCATTCTTCCTGCAAAGAGTCAGTTAGCTTTTGCCGCTCCTCGGTAAAGCCATCTATGATGCTGATCTAATTGATCTCCTAGAGCTTCTGCTCAGCTTCTCTTTTGGCTTTGAAGATATCGTGTTAGGTCCCTATAATACTAGTGATTACCCCATTACTATTGTAGTTGTATCCCTTATTAATATTGTTGTGCCCCTATTATCCCCATATTTTTATTGCTATGCCCCATATAATCCCTCTATTGTTATTTTTGTGGCTTTATATTATTATTTTTAGGTCGACTAGGTTATATTGTGACTCCTTAGACTCCTATATATAGAAAGGAGGTTTTTTCATTTGAATCATCCAAGAATTGTTCATTTGTGTAATGTAAAGGAGGTTGCCCCCTCAAAGAGGCTGAATTCTAAGGCGTTTATCTCTCTGTTATCACTGAAAATACTATTGCCAAAAAATTGTTTAGCCTAGCCTAAGGACAAGGTGTTTTTGCAGTGCAGGAATACTCTTTAACAGTTTCGCAGCGCATAATGTTCAAGTGTTTTCGTAGCGTAAACTGAAATCAGAGTTTGAGCTTTGGCTTCGAATTCCTTTTCCAAAAACAAATTATTTAAATTCTTTGCATATATCTGTTATATCATCCTTTTCCCTTGTGAATTGGGCTGAAAGGAAGTTGGAAACAGAAATGGTTAAGGTATTGGTTCTTCATTATTGGTCAACCACATACTTGCTTTTAAGTATGAAGTTACTTTGGTTGGTCTACTGCCTTTCTATTCATGTTATGCAGCTTGGCGGATATGACAGCACATCCTTGTCTGAATCTGAGCAAGCACATCAGGCCAAGAAAGATCTAGCAGACCATAAGGTCATTGAGCATCACGTATGAGTGTGGAGGAGACTAGCATGAGCTCTCCAAGATCATCCATCCAGTTAGCTATGAACTGCTTAGTGCATGGAGATCAGTCTGTATCAGGTGGCAAAGCGATGTCAATCCTACAGGAGTTCAATTTCAATTCCAAGCAATTACTCATCATGTATCAATGTGGGATATGCATGGTTCCAGGAGCGATCAACTCAAGGTTCTTAAGGGAGCATAGAAAATGTTAACACATTACACATACTTGGAAGGAAAGTGGCAAACTGAAGACCACTGTCATGTTGTGCAATATGTTTCGAAGGTGTGGTGGAATAGGATGATTTCAATCTTGATATCTCCGTTAATCATTTTAAATCTTGCTTGCTTTGTCACCAGAGGATGTCTCGCCTGCTATATACCTCTGTACTAATCGGATTGCCCCTGATTATGAAAATGTGGAAATGAAGAAGAAATGATGAGACTGATAATAAAGAGGGAAAGAAAGGGCGTCGTAGGAGCAAGGGCTTGGCCGTTAAAAGGGCAGCAATTGCCAAGGTTTCTACTGTGGCATCCCATGTGCTTTACAAACTCTGCAGTATTCTGGCATCCTTGAAAAGTCTGTTTTCAATTCAGCGCCTCTCAGATAGATCTGTCCTTCAGTTGATCAAGACTAATCTTGCAATGTTGCAGTTGAGGATATACAACTACTTCAATTAAAGGCATTGGTGTTACCTGCACGGTCTTCAGCTCATATTCATTCATGTTACCTGCGCGGTCTTCAGCTCATATTCTGAGCATCGAATGTTTATGTTTGTTTATTCAGAGTGATTGAACTAATTGGGAAATTACCACCATCAAAACGCAATGGGAGAGCTTATTATTTGCCTGACGAGGAACAAAAGCCAATTCAGATGATAACTGCTTTAGTACTTCAGTTGGTCCACTGTAGTGTGACTTTTCCAGGACCTGCTGAGGCAGCTTTAATGGTTAATGCAAAATGTAATATTATTGATGGTGATTATAATCCATCTAAATATTTTGAACCCGCTATGGAATGTTGTAGACATTTCTGTGGAAGAATCCTTCAGATGTTGGCGACTTCAACCTGATGATTATCAGGAAGGCTTAGATTCTTCAGCAGCACATGTAGCAAACCTATTATCAACTGAGCCCGCTGAAATCAAACTTGGTGTTGGAGGTTTCAGTATGGGTGCAGCAATTTCCTTGTATTCAGCAACTTGTTGTGCTTATGGGAAGTACTCTAATGGCGATCCATATCCAGTTAATATTAGCGCAGCTGTTGGCTTAAGTGGGTGGCTTCCTTCTGCCAAGGACTTACAGAACAAGTTACGAGAGTCTCAGGAGGCTGTAAAGCGTGCACAAACGATGCCTATTTTTATGTGTCATGGTAAAGTGGATGATGTTTTCATTTACAAACATGGAGAAAAGTCTGCTCAAGTTTTGGAGGCCTCTGGATTTGGCAATTTGACTTTCAAAAGTTACAAAGGGTTGGGTCATTATACAATTCCTGAAGAAACGGAGGATGTTTGTCGATGGTTGTCAGTAAACCTAGGACTTGAGGGCACACGCTCTTAATTACAGAACCTATCTGCAAATAAGGATAGATGTGGAAACATGCCATTTGATTCAAGCACATCGATGTTCACATGAGAGTCAAGGTTCATTCAAAGGGTTTATAATTCGGGGCAAGCAACTTTAGATCTGTGATTCATTTTCATATGTAATTAAAGGGTATTATGGTGAGAGGTTTTCCAGGTGCATCTGAAGTTTTCATTGTTCACAAGAATCTGCCGCTGGTTGATCAACAAATTATATTTTCTAATGCTAACAAGGATTCTTGGTTTGCATTCAAATTTATAACTCCAAATTATAATGTGAAATTAATTGCTGGTGAGATGACTGAGAAACTTGAAAGAGAGACACCTATCTATCAGTATAACCTACAGCACATCCAATATGTGGCAGTCCACTCTATTTTGGTCAATTAAGGATAAAAGGCAAGCTCTTTTAGATTCGAATATGGTGAGGCAAATCAAAGACTGACAAACAGGAACAGTTTCCTATATTTCAGGATGACGGAAAACATATTATATTAAGGGCCAACAAGCAACTGCAGACACCTGTTCAGCTCATAAGGTTTCCTGCTCATTTGAAAGATATGGTGATTATGCGTTGTTAATTGAA
>APFE031271205.1:122028-148243 GCA_000404065.3 Pinus taeda | reverse complement strand
TATTGTTGAGAAACAATGAAAAACCCTTAACATTCCAAAACCTAACCCTAGGAGATGAAACGCCAAATTGTGGGCCCCGTTTGGGGGTAAGTTGGTACATCAACTTCCCGCGGTCGTAACTTTGGCATATGATCTCCATTTGACGCGTACAATAGCTCATTAGAAAGATCTATTTGAGCACTATCATTGTTGGAACAGGCAACATCGGTCCATCCTATGGACCCATGTTGGCCCCGGATTCCCCAAAAAACGTCGTTTAGGGCCTCAAAACAGCTCCGGAAGTTCAGGACCCGAAAAACTGCTAAAAATAGTAAGTTGTGCTACAATTAAGGAAACTAAAAATGCCGAGAAAGACAATGGTGGGGGTCTAGGTGGACTTGTCAGGTGGCCACCAATATCCACCTGGATCAACATCTCTTGTTAATGAGATGCAAGTTGCAGGTTTTACCAAGATGGTGGATGGAGAATATTGAGTGGGGACTCACTTTGTTTCTCCAACATTATATTTCATTTCAGCTTCAAAAGTACAATGTGCTTGAGTGAAAGTTGAAGGATGAAATGCATGCATAAGCATGATGTGCATGAACACAGCGATGTTGATGTTTTCCTTGTTTTGAACATGTATGTGTAATTAACTTAAAGGGCTGATTACTTTAAACATGCATGTAATGTTGACATTGAAAGAAGTTAACTTGGTCTCCAAGATGGAGATAGTGATGAAATGTTCGTCTTTTGAAAAGAGTCCTAATGGTCCTTTTCTGCATGCTTGACTTGAAGGGTCATATTTTTTAAAAGACATGTTTTGTGCGCTTGTTATCTAGTCCATCATTTGTATGCAGATGTAAGACATGGAAGTGTTCACAAGATGTGAAATCTGTTTCTTTTGTTGAAGCAGGAGTTTAGGCCATCCAGTTGTTGTCTGTGTTTCTTTTGTTGTTAATAGTCGTTGTTGACAGCTTGTCGAACAGGTACAAATGAAAGTTTTGTGGAGAAGATGTACTTCACATTTATTTGAGCCACCTTGGATCAATGATCAAGGCAGAGAAGCTCAAACTACCTTCTATGAACATTTTAGTAGAAATTCTACAGGAAGGCAAGGAGGAAGACACTTCTTCCCAAGAACACCAGCCCATCCAAGAAGGGAACTAGTTAGAAACCTTGGTTCAGAGGCATTATGCAAAGGCAAGTGTAGGGAGGCTAAAAGAAGAGGGTGAGTCACTCTCATTTACTATTCAAATTAGTATATCAGTCTTTTGGAGACCAAAAGTTCTCTTAGTGGGAAGGCATGATCCAAAAATGGATCTTGGATAAACCTCTAAGTTTAAAAGACTTCATATAACAGGTAAAAGGTGCCAAATGGTACAAACCCTTTGTAAATCAGAGGAAAATGAAAATCATAGGCTGCTCTCAGAAATAGTCTCACTGAAGAGATCTCCCTATTCTGAATCCAACGCAACTTGAATGGGAGAAAACGAACTTCAGATGAAGAAGTTATCATAAAAAGAAGTTCCCCTCTGTTCCTTGGTAAAGAGGCAAAAACATAAAGAAAACCATGAAATGAAGCCTATCAGAGGCTTGAAGAGTGTTTGTATAGGAGTCGTTGGATCTGGTCGATCAACGGTCCAAATCCAATCGGCAATCGCAATCGGTAGTGGCAATCAGCAAATATCAGAGGCATAGCATGTGACGAGACTAGGCTGATGCGATACCATGATCGCCGATACCAACAGACACAATTGAGCAGGGCCTGATATATATATAGATATATATATATATATATATATATATAGAGATAATATATATACTATATATAATATATAATATAATAATATATATAACAATGCGATATGCAGATCGCCGATGATCGGATCGGCGATGGCCAGACCCGATAACGCTTTAAAATGATATTCCATAAACATTTCAAATCCGATATAAGGCCATATTTGTGCGATTTTAGTGTTTTTAACGTATTTTTAGAATACGAAGGGAAACCTTCGAATATGGCCGAAGCGACTTGCGATAGCGATTTCAGGTAGACCCGATAGGATATGAAGTACAGTAATGAGAATTTCAAATCCAGTGAACAGTGTTCTCTGCAGATTTTCTCATGTTTTACAGTGTTCTCTGTGTAAACAGAGAATGAATATTTATGAAGGAATTTTAAGCGCGGATGCACTCTTCCGTTATAGCATAGGTGGCATTGATCCCTGAGGGACTCACCCTTCCAGTCAAGCATCAGTCACTCTCGTTTATTGTTCAGACCAGTATATCAGTCTTTTGGAGACCAAATTTTTTTTTAGTGGGAAGGCGTGATCGAAAATGGATTTTGGATAGACTCCTAAGTCTAAGTGTTCCTCACTAGGGAAAATGAAAGCCCAGGGGGGTCCCTAGAACTAGCCCCATAACAAAGATCGTCTCATTCTAAATCTCCTACAACTTGAATGGGAAAAAAATTGACTTAGGATGCAAAAGTGATCAAAAAATGAAGCTGCTCTTTTTCCATTGGAGAAAGAGGCAAAATCCCCTAAACAATGGGTCCTAAACGCCCTTTAGGTCTTCAAAATCTCCTAAAAGATGAAAACCATCACAAAATGAGAAGTTTTAGAAATATCGAACTACACTATCCGAAGGCAAAAACACAAAGAAATGACCAAAAATAGGCCTATCGGAGGCTTAAACCAGCAATGAATAGGAGCCGTTGGATCTGGCTTATCAACGATCCAGATCTGATCGAAAAATCACAACCGGTGGTGGCAGGCAGAGGATATCAAAACATCTTATATGATTATTGTGATCATGATATCACAATCGGTGATTACAACAGAGCGCTTACCAAACGGACCGGAGCTCATGCAAGGTGCGATTGCGACAAGTGGCATTGCAACATCACATCGGAGCTACACAGAGGAGTGGCAATAATAATAATATATATATATAATATAATAATATATATATATATAGATATATATATATATATGTGCGATAGCCGAACTCGATAGAGTTATAAATGATATGCCATGAATTTTGAAATCCACCCAAAGGCATTTTCTATGTATTTTTGCATATTTCATTTAGTAAACGAAAAGCGAAGGAATGCATCGATGTAATGAATTCGGACCCGAAGGGGTTCCTAAATGCATGTATATTATTTCAAGTCTGCATAAAGCCATTTTTGTGATATTTTCAATGATACAAAGGGAAGCCACATAATGGGCATTGCGACTTGCGATAAGCGATTTTAGGTGGACCCAATAGTGTTATAAAGGGAATTAAGAACTTTTGAAGCCTGATAAACAAAGATTTGGCGATTTTTCCCGTGTTTTACAACTTTTCTCTTTGTAAACAGGGAATGACTATTTCTGGGGGATTTCAAGTGCCAATGCACTCTTGCATTGTAGAACAGGTGGCCATCACCCCTAAAGGAGTTAGGAATGATTATTTAACACTCAGAGAGAGGATTTGAGTAGACAAAAGTAGGAAGCCAGAGAACCCAAGAGGGAAAATGAACCTACAATGCCAATTTAGCTTAAAATGGCACAAAATGATAGAGACAAGGGCTGTTGAAGGTTGTTGTTGAAAGCAAAGCCAAAGAAGGAAGCTAAGGCGAAAAAGAGGAGAAAGAGGCAACACAGAAGGAAAAGGAACAACCAAGGGAGTCACTTGGAAGTCAAGTGAAAAGCCAAGAGAGTTGTAAACTGATAGAGGGCCAAAGAAGTTAGAGCCAAAGAGCCAGAGCTAGAGCCAGAGCCGAAGAGCTAGAGTCAGAGCCAAGAGTGAGAACCAAGAGCCAAGAGCCAGAGCTTCAAGAGCCAAGGATTGACATGGTGCTTGAACCCACTGTTTTTGTGCAAAAGAGTAGGAGTTGAGCCCAGAGCTTGTAAAAAGGACTTATACCATAATCCTAGAGAGCCTAGTTGAGTTGACTAGAGCTCATAGAGATGTATCCCAAGAGTTGTGGGTGAACTCCTAATTAAATTATTGTTTCTATGTGATTGTTTATTGCTGCAGTGTTTACTATTATATGCATTTATATATCAGTTTAAGCACGTCAACTTACAACATAGACAATAGATTTTAAAGCATATAATCAATTAAAAACAAATACAAGCATACACCCATATTTTCAAGCACATATTTAATTCTGCATTGGTTAATCATTAAGGCTTGGGAAAATTTAAAGCTTTGGAAGTGGGACAGGTTCTTGTAAGTTACACAAGAAGCCTAAGTGCCCCATTTTTAGATCAGGCTCAAAGGCCTATTTATTGTTGAGAAACAATGGAAACCCTTAACATCCAAAAACCTAACCCTAGAAGATGAAACGCCAGTTTGTGGGCCATGTTTGGGTAAATTGGTACATCAACTTCCCGGGGTTTCAATTTTGGCATACAATCTTCGTTTGATCTGCACAGTATCTTGTTAGAAAGATCTATCTAAGAACAACAACTTTGGGAAGACCAACATCCATCCATGGACTGATGTTGCTCACAGTTTTCCCAAAAAGCATAGTTTAGACCCGCAAAATCGCTCTAGAAGTTCAGGACCCGAAAAATAGCTAAAAAATAGTAAATTGTGTTACAATTAAGGAAACTGAAAAGATGAAAGAAACAATGGCAGGGGTCCAAGTGGACTTGGCAGGTGGCCACCAATATCCACTTGGATCAACTTCATCACTGGTTTTCTTAGAGCTAGGAGATGGCATGACTCAATCATTGTGGTAGTGGAAAAGTTAAGAAAGTCAACTTACTTTATATCTATCCACTCCATGTATAAAGCAACATAGATTGCAAATAATCTCACGAAGAAGATTTTTCAGTTGCATGGAATGACAAAAATAGTTATATCAGACAGTGATGCTAAATTTACTTCTAATTTCTATAAGACACTCTTTGGAGGAATGTGTATGCAGCTGAACTTTAATACACGCTACCATCTTGAAATAAATGTTCAAACCTAAAGAAGAAACCAAATGCTTGAGTATAGGTTGCGAATGTATGTTATGGACCAGTCGATAAAGTGGGAAGATTATTTATATTTAGTGTAATAAAAATTATGAAGAATCTATTAAAATGAGTTCATTTGAACTCTGTATGGCTGAAAGTTCCACACTCCTTTCACTTTTAGTCAACCAAAAGTTAGGTTGATTCTAGGACCTTATCCTCTCCAAGAGATGGAAAGATTAGTAAAGAAGAGAAGATAGAATTTGAAAGGCGCCCAAGATAGGAAGAAACATTTTGTAGATAAGAAGAGGTTTCATAAAGAGTATAACATGGGAGAACATGTCTACATCAAAGATAATCCAAACAAATATACTCTGAGATTAGGAAGATGTGATAAGTTAGCACTTAGGTTATGTGAACCATTTGAAATGTTAGCTAGAGTTGGGTTGCTGGCCTACGAGATAGCACTAGCGAGTCATATAAAAGTGCATAATATTTTTCATGTTTCATCATTGAAAAAGTATATTTAGGATCATACTCATGTAATAAAATTGAATTATGGTGAAGGTCAATTCAAAAGCAGAATTCCACATTGAACCTCTCCAAATATTAGATTAGAGGCAACCTACACTACAGAAATGAGCCATCGCCTAGGTTAAAGTGCAATGGAAACACTTCATAGTAGATGAGGCTACCTAAACGATACAGGATAAACTGTGTGAAGCGTTTCCTACCTTCAGTAAATGAAGATGAGACACCCTTGTGTTTTTATTTTTAAGGACATGACTATTTTTAGACTATTGAATTATTGTTTGAACTTAGTGACTATGAAAGCTAGTTGTGGAATTAATTGATTATGTAATTAATTTTTTTATAGGATAAATAAATGATTTCACTTTTGGGAAGAAATGGGAAACAACACATGAGTAATAGAGACCTTTATATTGTAAAATAATATGTTAAAAGGTCAAGTCCTCATAGCGGACATTCCCAAATCTTCTCATAAGAATTTGAGGAGAAAAATACCAATTCAAGAATAACATAATGGGATAGAATGATTATGCTAAGAACTTAGTTGAAGAGAATTGCTATGTTTGGTGAAAAGAAAAAGAGAGCACAATGGGAGAGAAAGAGACGCTTTAAAGGAAAAAGTAATGACTTTTTCCTAACTAAAGTAAAAAGACTAGGTAATTAAGGGGTACAGACCCTAACAGTAGGACACTGATAAGGAAAAATCTCCTAGGAATAATTATAAAAACGACACTGAGAAATACAAGCACTGTTGTTATTCCTTAACTCAAGAATTTTGCCTTCCGAGGGAATTGCTGGTTGTTGTTCGCTGGTTGGGAGAAATGTGCTCTCTCCCTATTTTTCCAAAATGATTGGTTATGGTCAAGTGATTGTGATTTTCTTATGAGTTGAGGAGTTACATTCTTTAATGTTATTCACTATTAAAACTATAAGTTTTGTTATAATTTATTGAAATTATATAAGAATGTTAAATGTGGTGATTAGTCTAAGTATGTGAATTTGAACAAATCAATGCATGTACAATAATTAAAATATGTTCTAAATGTATAATTTCAAACTAATATATTCAATTAAAATGATATATATATATAATTTCTTTTTTTATGAACCCTTACTGCAAAGAGTTGAGACTTTACTGTTTCAACCTTCATAATTATTTATATATATATATAAAACTAACTTATAGATTCAATTATAATGATGGAAAGAATAAAATCTCGCCCTTTCTAATAACGAATAAGAATCCATTTTTTAGGAAGAAAATTAAAATACATTAAATTTTAAATCTCTGCCCCACGTAAAGAAATAAGGGTAGCTAAAACACAATGCCCACGTACGAAGCATGAAACAGAACTGTAAATAATTAAGACCTTCATGCGATAGTAAGTTGGAAATCAACAATTGATAATAATGCCAATTTTCATGATAATAATATCCTATGTGAGTGATGGTTTAAATGAGTAAGTCAGGATAAAGTATATTTCAATGATTTGAACTAAGTATCATATACGTATGTGGGGATATAACTTTTCGAATAATTTTTTGAAGATATGCCTTATAATAAAATTGCTACGCTCGTGGTAAAATAGCAAATAAAACGTGTATCATTGAAAAGAAGAATGTGCCCCCAACAAATTATATATATCTTTATCCCTTTTCAGATATAAAATTTGTTCACATGGTTTAGAGAGTGACATTAAGAGTTATTAGAAAATAAAGTTACGAAGAGCTAATATCTCTTCGTAGGTACAATGACGGATTAGGTCTCCATAAAGGAAAAGAAACAAAGCATGGGAGAATACAAATAGAAGGTACCAAAGTAAACTCAGATAATTATCGGAAATAGCCTAGTGTTTAGTAATCTAGTTAATGAAAGGAGACTAACCTAAATAGGGTATATGTTCTAACATCGAAATATGAAATAAGTTCCGGTGAAAGTTTTTTTTTCCTAGGTAAAGTTAATTTTATTAAAAAGAGAAGGTATTTATAAGGTGACCGAGGTCATTACAGTGCTCTAAGGCGAGCCATCTTTCCAAAAAACCCAGCTTATGCTTGAAACCACTCATGGAATCCCAAACATCCCAAGACCATGTTCTGAAACCACTGATGGAGGGCCATACATCCCAAACAAAACCATGAAACCAATACATTAGAAGCCGAAAGAGACCCATAACCCAGATAACTAAGGAACCGCCCAAGGATAACCAAGAACTGATCAACAACAGAGAGATCACCTTCAATAGAAGCATGCTATTCGGCAAGTCATTCCTCCACAATTCGGCACCAGCCGAATTCCGGTTCATCCACAGGAGGAGCATTGAACTGAGCAGAAGGACCGGGATCAGTAGGCTCCATCTCCTCGTCCCGAACGCCTCCATTTGGTTCCACTTATGCCAGTTATGGCATCATACCAATGCTAATCTGGAACGCAAGGGGAGGACCAACACCGGCTCCCAAACCTCCCGTGTGAGTATCTGAGCCTTCCAATTGCGTCGTTTCATAAAACACCATAGAGATGTGTGTCGTGACCCGCGGTTGATGCAACGAACTATTGAACGTAAAAATGGCTGACACAGTTGTTGAAGGAGGCCCTGGAGGCGGATTGGAGACGCGACGCCTTCCTCGCCCACTACGAGTGCTTGGATAGTGCCCAGTGAACAACTCACTAGTGGTGGGCGAGTCCGAGGTGGAGTAAGTGGGGGCTTGCCTAGGTTGCCCACGGCGGCAGCCCATTCTTTGTTGAAGACGGGCCATGATAGGAAGGGCCACAAACTGATATATGCCACCCACCACACTCTTCTCCCCTGTCTTCCGCCCACCTCTATCTAAGACCACGCACAGAACACGGTAAATGCGTAGGAAGCTCGAGTTAAGGAAAGAGAAGCTCAAAGGCCTCCCACCAACGCGAGACAAAATGACAGCACAAATGCCACCAACCTCGTAACTATGAAGCCCAAAATCAACATAGAAGGAGTATGAGTGAACGGGAGCGGAAAGGCCAATTCCTTCAATTTCCCCCTCCCCCATTTCCACAGCGTTGCAAAAACTAGAATTAATGCACCCGAGACCCGAGATTGGGGGCAGTCTGCTCAAAGGCCACCTCCCCAAGCTCCATAGAAAACTATCAAAAACTAGATGCAGTGTCTCTGCTGCAGGTTCGGAATTGACATCGCGAACCCAATTTAACACGTCACCCAAATGAATTGTGCTTGCCATACACTGTCCCTCCTTATAATCTTCTGCCTCTTCTCGATTAGCCCACTACTTAACTGTTGCATTCATGGATGCCGCCATCATTTGCAGGTTGCAGCATGCGAGAGCCGAAGCCTTAACAGTACCTAACGGGAGAATGTAATGGCATGCATGCCTAGCCTCCCTCCTTCGAATGGCATTAATAATCACGTATAGGGAGGGCAGGTGTCACGCCCTCTCCCACTACCCCTGTCCCATCGTTCGAAACTCCTCCCTATTCACCCTTATCCGAGGAAATTGCGGTGAAAGCTAAATACTTCATTTTAAATTATTTATACAAGAATCACATACAAACATAACGATAAGTGCAACCATACAATGATAATATTGTATATTTTATCTGCAAGAGAGAAAAGGAGATACTCATAATTCTGAATAATTATAATCCAATATAGCAATAGGAATTTTGGATATAGTCTCATAAAGTACATATATAGTAAGAATGTTAATAAGGAAACTTTCGGTTATATATATATAATTTGTAGTTGGAGGAAAATATAGAATAACTAAAAGGCGGGTTGGTTTTGAAAATTTAATAACTTTTGTAGGATCAGGAAAACAGAGTAAGGTTCTAGCAATTAGGTCCAAAGAACATCAACATTTTATATCTGCCATAGATAGTGACTTTACAAGCAGATACTTGGTAGATAGGCATAAAGTGAATGTGGTTAATTTGTGAGGAGAAAGAGTTGGTTGTAATATGTTGGTGAGAGTCATGTTCAAAAGATGGAATAAAATAAGGTGAATGCACTCTATTAAACAATGTACCTATAGTAGGGGCAAACTAATAACTAATCAAAGAGGAAAATTGTTGGTGTTAATGTAAACATTTCCACTATGTTTGGTTAAGAAACAAAGAGACCAAAAATAGATACTTCACGAAGGAAATTATCTTGTCATGTGCCGACCATCTACAAGTGATAAGAATTTAAATAGGAATGCAATAGATTACAGATATAACCATAAATACATAGATGCACCAGAAATAACACTTCCTTTCATTAATATCAAATTATTATTAAGCAATAGGACAAAACCCTAAACAACCAAAACCCTAACCCGACGAGATGTAGCACCAAGAGTTTATGGGCCTCGTTAGGGTTAGTTGGGCAACCAACTTTTCGCGGTCATAACATGGTCATATTATCTCTGTTTGATCTGCATGATACCTCATTGGATAGATCTCTTCGAACACTATGACCAAAATTGTGATTTCAAAGAAATCATATAAAAAAAATTGCCAATAAAATGTCATTTATGGCCTCAAAACGACTTTGGAAGTTTAGGATGTAAAAAACTGCCAAAAATAGTAAATTGTGCTACAATTAAGGAAATTGAAAAAAAACTGATAGAAAAATGGTGGGGGTGAAAGTGGAATAGGCAAGTGGCCACCAATATCCACCTAGATCATTCCTCCCCCTTAGGAAGCAATGGTCTCCATTGCATTGAGTTCCTCCATGAGATGAGGAAACCTCTGTTGAACTTGGTCCCTAGTGAGCCATTTTCCTTGGTGCAGGAGTTGGATGACTTTGACAACTCGATATAGTTGGATCTTCTACTAGCAAGTGTTCTTAAACTACATGTCCATGATTCCATCAGTTGCATCTTGTTCCATGCAATCTGGATTTAACTCTGTTGGTGTGAGTTGTTCTACAATGTCGATTATGTCTAGTAATGTTGGAAATTATGGCCCAAGGTGATCAACATTTAACACTGGGTGCAGGCCAAGGAATCGCGGAATTCTAAGGTCTAAATCATTATCTCCCACAACCTTGGTGATGATGTATGGCCCATATTGAAGAGGGTGAATCTTACAGTGGGGCCCAGCAAGGTGCTCCTTTTGCAAATGTAACCAAACTTTGTCGCCCACCTAGAACTTGTGTGGCACCCAATGTTGATCATGTCGCTGCTTGTACTTAGCATTCGCTTTGTCCAATATGTCGTGGACCTGTTGGCAGATGTTTTGAATGTGATCAATGAAGTTATTTTCCTTGTCGGCTTCGGACTGGACATGAGCTGAATCTGCCTGAGTCACTACAAATGGTATGGCCACATTAATGGGACATAGTGGCTGGAACACCAAGCCCACCTTAAGAGGGTTGTGGCCAGCCGAGCTGTGGAGATCCCGATTGTAGTTTTGTTGGACATAGGGGAGACTCTCATCCCATGTGTGTGGAATTCTATGAGTTGTACATGCACAAAATGTGTATGATCATCCTGTTGATGACCTTTATCTAGCCATCAGTTTGGGGATGAAAATTTGTGATTTAGTGAGCTTGTTGTCCAACATCAACCAGAGACTAGACCAAAATGTATTGAGGAACCTACTATCTTGATCTGAGATGACATACTGTGGGATCCCAAAGTGTACCCAAACTCATTCGAATAAGAGTTCAGTAGTGACTTTTGTTGTGATACTCTTCTTGCATGTCGTCATAATGGCCATCTTCAAGAATATTTCGATGACCACAAAAACAAAGTCATTTCCATTCTTAGTATAGGGAAGGCTGGATATGTAATCCGTGGAGATGGATTCCCAAGGTGGAATATGGGTAGGAAGTGAAGTATAGAGACATTTCCTCTTAATGGTTGATTTGGTAATGACAGTGGGAGTGCAGGATATGATGTACTTCTTGACATCCTGTCGAAGATTCAGCCAATAGAAATAATTCTGTGGTAATGCCACCATTTTCTCGACTCTGAAATGCCCAACGACATGACTGTAGTGTGATTCTGAAATCATCTTCGCACGCTCGATTGAAGGAACACAAAGGTGTCACACATGGCATAACAAAGCATCCTAGAGGTGAAAATTTGGAACTTGCAGATCTTCCAAGAGCATATGGTATGTGTGGCCAAACTTTAGGTTTCTTTTGTAGATAAGTGGCCAATCAGAAGTCTTGTTCCCACAATATTTGAGCATGGTGGTTAACGCCATGATCAGTGGTCGATTGAGCCATTCTGCAACATTATTGGTGTTGCCCTTCTCGTACTTGATATTAAAATGGAATTATTCAAGGTATGTGGACCACTTATGATGGCAATCGTTTTGAAACTTCCCTTCTGTCTGTATGAACTTCGAGGCTTGATGGTCTCTGTGGATGACCATTTCCTTCCCCAAAATGTAATGCTTCCATTGTCAGCAAACTTTCACAACGAAATACATCTCTTTTTCATAAGTGGGATACCTCTAGAATGTGTCTGAAAGTGTCTCACTATGATTTGCCACTGAATGCCCCTATTGAATAACAATTGTCCCAAGAGCATAGTCAGTGGCGGCTGTCTTGATCTCAAATGGTTGTTGCAAGTCTAGTAATGTGAGCACTTGTGCAGAGCAGAGGCCATGCTTCAACCCTATGAATGCCTTCTGTTGAGATTCAGACCAAAAGAATATTTCTTTCACTCCTCCTCTGGTGACTTGACTAAAGGTCCAAGTGATATGGGAGAACCCCAACATGAACCAGTGGTAGAAATTGGAAAGACCCAAAAAGATATGGAGCTCTGTCAAAGTGGTTGGGGCTGGCCAATCCTGAATGACTTAGATCTTGGCTAGATCCACATGCACCCCTCGTTCACCAATAATTTATCATAGATACTGAACTTGGTTCATGCCAAAACTGTATTTCTCAAAATTGGCACACAACTTGTGTTATAGTAGTGTTTGGAGGACTTGCCGGATGTGGTGGAGGTGCTCTTCCTAACTCTAGCTGAAGATTAGGATGTCATCCAAGTGTACCACTACAAATGAGTTGTTGAATGGACTCAAGATTTCAACCATCAGCCTCATGAAGGTTGTAGAAGCATTCATCAACCCAACAGGCATAACCAACCATTTTTAAAGGCCCTCCTTGGCTTTGAAGGTAGTCTTCCACACATGTCGGGTTTGATTGGTGCCTGGTGATATGCAGAATTGAAGTCGATCTTACTGAAATATTTTTTCCCCTTGAGTTTGTCCAGAATGTTACCAATCTATGGGATCAGGTACCTATTATAGACATTGATCTTGTTCAGCATTTGATATTCAATACAGAGTCTCCAAGTCCCATACTTCTTTTGTACCCACACGATCGGTCTCCCATAGGGCGATGAACTTGGTTGAATGTGACCTTTCTACAATAGATCTTGAATTCGCCTCTTGATTTCATCATTCTCTAGAATGGAGCACGAATAGATTGGTCCATTGGGTAACAACGGACTTCGGGACAGATCGATGGAGGGCTTGACCTGACAATGCAGAGTCACCCATGTAGGGGAGGTGAAGATGTCCCCATACTCCTAGACGACCTTTTCCATCTGTTATTATGGTGTGGAGGGGCCCTATCTAGAGTTCGTGGGTACAGCCTTCTTATTTCCTTGACGGCATATCATCTAGAAAATAAATTCCCTATTTTTGAAATGAGATTACTGTATTTATTTGTAGTAACCAAGGAGATGACAGTGAGTGGTGCTACCTTATCCTATACAACTTATTTCCTAATGTAACAATAATAGCGCGAGGCCTTGACTCATACATAACATGTTGCTTCCATAAGTATAGTTGACCTAATATACATCACAAGCATCATTTGGAGCAACATAACATAATACCTCATCCGAGAAGGGCTTGATGTTGTATGGAAGGTGACATTGTTGGCTCAAACATAGTTCCTATCCTTAGTGAAGCCACCCATTAGTGTATAGTTGTGGGTGTGTTGTGGTCGGTAAGTCGAGCCGCTTCACGACTTCTACTACAATGAGGTTATTTTGGCTCATGTTGTCGACAATGAACTATAGTGGGGAACCCTTTAATCACCTCTTGAGTGGAAGAGATGCTCTTCCTCCTCTAGATCTTTGGATTCCTCCTTTTGGATCTTTGTGGTGGCGACATTGGCATTAGACTCTGCATCAATAATCTGCTTCCCTTTGTCATTCCCCTTGTCGGGTTTCGACTCATAGTGGTAGCATGGATCTAATTTTGAATCCTTTAGCTTAGCCACTAGTGACTGCTTGGCCCAATACTCATTTGTGTTGTGGGTGGAGCTCTTATGGAAGTCACACCACTTTCCCATGTCCTTCTTTAGCTTTGCATTGGTTTCATTGATTGTGGCCTTGGCGGGTTGTCCTGGGTTGTCCTGCCTTGCATTTATCCTTTGTTCTACAATTATGGGCACCTTTCCCTTGCTTCAAATTCATAGATCCGAAGCCTCACTTCTTCTGTTTAAAATTATGTTCAATCTCAATGGCATATTGGTACACCATGCTAAGCGAGGAGATGTTGAAGAACTCCATATCATCTTGGATGTATCTATGTAGGCATTCACAGTACTTGAGTACCAAATGTATCTCAGAATCCTTGATACCAAAGTTCATACGAAGGGTACAAAAAACATTGGTAAACTCCGGCACATCTTGGTCCCTTCCCTACCATAGGTTGTTCCACTTTATGTATTTGTCCTCGTAGCTATCGATAGGGCAGTACTGCTCCTTGATGGCATCATGGAATGAATTCCAAGTGGGAGCGATTTAAAACAATGAGGTTCTACTTTCATCCTTACACTCACAATAGGTTTCCCAACAGTCCTTGACGTGGGGGTTGGCTTTGAAAATAGAAAAAGTAATCTTTTCTAGGCTAGAAAAATCATGAAAAGAAAAATATCCTTCTAGCAGATTCAACCATTTTGTCTACGATGTCCACATCTATTTGGCCCTCAAATATGGGAATATCAAATTTTACTTGTGCCTTAAAATGTGTCGAGACTCCAGAGTGGTTGTTGGATGTGGATGTGCCATTGGTGGGCAATTGTTCAAGGATCTCGGCAAAGTTATCCATCATCACGTTCCTTTGTTTCTCAAGAGCCTCCTCAAACAATATTTTGATAGGATCTCCAACTCCCTTGTCTTTCTATTTTTCCCCCATGGGAGGGTGTCGAGATTTACGAGGTTGGCCTTGCAATGGTTCGACCAGTTCAAGCCCTAACTCCTTATATCCCGACCTTGTACGGGACATGAAAAGCAAAATAGAGAAAAAGAAGAACACTTTGATACCACTGATCTAAATTTAAACAAGAATGCAACAAATTATATATATAACCATAAATACATAGATGCAACATAAATAACACTTCCTTTCATTAATATCAAATAATGAAACATGCTTGCAAACACAATTGAAATGATACTAGCTCAGGCGATGGTTACTTATCTTTGAGAAGAGATGTGCTGGCCACATGCCATTGAAATGAGTTACAATGAGGCTCAAGGGGCTTTCTATTATTGCACAATAACATAAAACCCTAAACAACCAAAACCCTAACCCAAAGAGTTGTAAGACCAAGAGTTTATGGGCCCTGTTGGGGTTAGTTGGGAATCCAACTTCCTATGTCGGAACTTGGTCATATTATCTCCATTTTACACACATGATACCTTGTTGGAAATATCTCTTTGAGGACTACAATTGAAAACATGATTCCAGCAAAACTGCCTCAAGGAATATTGCCAAAAAAATGTTTTCTAGGGCCTCAAAGTGTCTCAAAAATTTCAGGACCTGAAAAATGCGAGAAATAGTAAGCTCTGCTACAATTAAGGAAACTAAAACAAAATGACATAACAATGGTTGGGGTCCAAGTGGAATAGGTGGGTGGCCACCAATATCCACTTGGATCAACAAGTTAACATAAAAATTCACTATCTGTATGAGTTCCTAAGTGGGTGAATATAATATGATATAGGAAGAAAATAATAACATGCTTAATAATATTAGAATAAGATACTTTTGAGCCATAAATGGAATTTCCATGGTTTATTTATATAACAGAAGGAAACAATATAATTAGTATGGTTTAATGCTTAAATATGTAGGTTCAAATATAGAAAACCTTAAAGTGTAAATGATAAATTAATTGAAAAAAGAAAAAATTACCATAAGATAATAAAACTAAAATCCCAAAAGGATGTATTTAAGTTAAAAGTAATTCAAGACTAACTGTATATGGCAATGACCAATGCCTACCCTAAATTATCGTAGAAAAATATTAGGGTTATAATTAGAAAAACCTAAGTAGAAATATGACAAAAACCTAAAGGGACAATGAAGAAAGGTAAGTAAATTCAAAGGGAATGTGGTAAGCTTACCAAAATAGAATGAAGCCATGTGAACAAAATATTTTATTGATAGCAATACCATGTTGGAAACCATATATGCCATGAATATGATGGGTTAATTAAATACCCTACCGCATATATCAAAACCCCTAAGAAAACTTGTAACACCCCCTCCTAACCCCATAACCAAACTATATTTACTAGGAGGTAGTTACTATGTGAATCCAACTCGCAAGGTACTGCTATGCAAACCAGACCTAAACATTTTCAATTTTCACAGCCTTCTTAAAAATGAAATTAGACACCATCCTTATGATGATCTCATCGAGACAATTATAATGATATAAACATTGCCTAAATTTGACTTACATATTAAGAGTTATGCCTTATTAAAGATAGGCCTCAACACCTTTCCACATCATCCTATCCTCCATTTGGCAACCATCCAATGGCCCACACAGTAGGTGTGTGGAGGCACTACTATTGTGGAGAAGCCATGTGGTAACCAAACTCAAAGACTAGTTATAGATCAACCCTATTCACCATCACACCCTTTCCTTTTTTATTTCTAGGTCTGTCCCTTGATCTTTGACCTAAGTTACGGTCAACCTTCCTCCATGGGAAAATAAAATGCTAGCCTGATATTAATTCTGACCCTCCACCATCTGATGTCCCAATGTTTCTACAACTCTAGTCTCGACAAATGCATAGTCAACTTGACCCAGGTTGGGAAAAGGGCCACTAAGATTAAGCATGCTTGGAAAACCTCCTGACCCCACACCTTTGGGTCTAAAATTTTGAATTCGAAGCCTTTTTCCACCATTTTACTACGTTTCAAAGGCCACTTTTGCTCACGATTTTTCTAGGTTTTCATAGGACTTCCAAGCATCGATATCAATACTCCATGGCCATTGGACTCCAGATAAAATCTTATAGAGAACTTGATGGTCATTCCCTTGACATAAGTTACCAAAAGTAGAACCACTTCAATGAGTAGTTCTTCCTATGAACAGAGAGATAAAAAAACTCTTTAACATTAGGATCATACCTTTCTTATCTTTATCAAACTCACCAATTAAATAATAAATGAATGATATCTGAGCCTCACTTACATATTCCCTACTTAAAGAGAAATGGAGCTATTGTACCTTAAGAAACCAATTTCTTGGTTGTGGAGAAATTGTGCTTAAGACATTAATGATTATTATTTGTTGTCACTTATTTGTCACTTTATTGTTTGTTGTGTTCTCAAATGAAGGACTTGGAAAACTTGGTATTTAACCCTTAATACATGTATGACAAGAATATCTCAGAATGTCATTTGTTGCTAGATATAAATGACAAATGAAGAAAGCTTGAAGGAGAAGTTAAAGATAATATGTTGCTTAACACAGAAACTACTATCTGTGACCCTTGGAGAAGTTAAAGATAATATGCTGCCTTACACAGAAAGTATTATCTATAACTCAGAAAGGAAGCTGAAAACTTCAAGTATAGGAGTGCTCTTTTAAGGAATTTTTAACTTTATCTACATAAGCAAATAAATACCTGCAACTTCATTACTATACTTGAAAGAAGAAAACACAGATGACACATGACAGAGAAGGTTACAAAATTATACCCAACAATTCATGGAAATTTTTTATTATTTCATTAATCAACAATTATATTATGAATACAGTGGCCTAGTCTCTGGGTTCTCCAAAATTTGAACCACACCCCTATTCTCTGTAAATTTTCCTCTTTTTATACATTGTGTTATCACTGACAAAATTTCAATGCCAAATGTCTTACATTTGTTTGATGGTAAAGGACGGTGCTAGTCTAAGTTTGAATTTTTTTTTGCCTTAGAGTCTTGAGTCAACTATGTATTCTCACCCATCACTGGTCATTCTTAGTCATCCCCGTCTCATAGCCATGTGTGAAACTGTGCATGAGTTACAATGTGCCACAAAGCTTTTTAGGTTATTTTGTAGCTCATGCGATAATTTTAAAGTGTTTCCACAACGCATAAAGCCTTTTTGTAATTTCGCAGCGAAACATGTTTTAGGCTGCGCTACAAAATTGGGGATTTGTTCGAATCCATAGCAACTGTCATGCAAAATAGCTATGCGGTGGTTGTATTTTATAGGTGGCATACTCTCAAACTCCTGCGTGTATGCTTGTCATCAATTCTGAATCTCGAAGCCTCAAAGTTCATGTAGCTGTGAGTACATGCTCACACGTTGGTGGCCAGAGCATGATATGCAGATGTTGAACTAAATGTATACAATTACGCTAAATGAGAAGTTTCATTACTTAAAATGGGAACCCTGGTCTCCAAGGAAAATGAATTTTTTGTACCCAACGATCAATTCAGCCAACAGGCCTTGGTTTTTTCTCTCCAATGATATCTTGATATGCACAAAAGGTCTATCCAGCACCCGGCTGGTTTTGGGTCTGATATTGCATCTCAGTTTTATTTTGCTGGGCATTGCTTCAAAAAGACTTGGAGGTTGTGAATGCTGGAGGAAAGTGTAAGTACATTTTGAATATAGCCATGTAATTCAAGAAGTGCTGCAACCACCCATATCTCTTTCAGGGTGCTGAGCCAGGTCCACCATACGCCACTAGAGATCATCTAATCACTAATGCGAGAAAAATGGTTCTTTTGAATAGGTTGCTTCCAAAACTGAAGGACCGTGATTCCAAAGTTCTTATTTTTTCACAGATGACAAGACTGTAGACATTCTGTGGGATTATCGTATGTTCAATGGATATCAGTATTGTCAAACTGATGGGAATACTTCAACAGAGGCATCACCAGCGGAATTGCAAAGAAATATTCTTGGTTCTAGACTGAACAAACTTGTTGTCTTTTGGAATGTGGAAAAAGGTCCTATTAGGGTACCCAGGGATATCAAAGAAATAATTAAGCTTGCAGTTAGCCAAGATCAGAAGAGGAATGGTTTAGTTGGGAGCACAACTTTTCACCGCATCAATGTTGCAGAGGCTAGTGTTGATCCATTATCTGGACTATATATTGGGGCCTTTGGTCCTTATACCTCTGAAGTGGTTGACTTAAGGCACAAATATGGTCATTGGCTCAATGTGGACAAAAGTCTCAATGAAGGCTCTAATTTGGAATTTTTTGAATATGTTGAAGCTGTGAAATTGATTGGTGACCCGAACGTACCAGCTGGGCAGGTTACTTTTCATGCAAAAATAGACAAAGAAAATCGTTTATCAAATCATGGAATTTATCTAGAGGAACTTGGAGTGGTTGCGAGGTATAAAGGTCAAGGAAGAATGGCAGAACCTGGGTTTCATAATCCACAGTGGATTGATGGTGAATTAGTGCTGCTTGATGGAAAAGCTAGTGCTCATGCAAATGGTGCACAGCTCGGCTTTGTATACTCTATGCCTGAGCGACACTTTCTTATATTGTTCAACTGGTTGAGGCTTCAACAATAAGATCGAGATTGTTAAATCTCTGTTGAGTGAAAACTGTTTTTCACATCGGAGGTTAAGGCTCCGAGGCAGTTTCACTGGAGCTCTTATGTTACGTGGAGGCATTTAAGAGCCAAGAATCAAAGCAGGGGTTGGATCAACAGTAAGTTGATTGAATGCAGGGGAAAGTAATGGAGTAGCCAATCAAAGGTCCACAGCATAGTTGCGTCAAGAATGGATGCAAAGCTAAACATTGCAGGATGGGTTGGTGAACAAATGGGTGGTCTCAGCTATTTGGAGTTTCTACGAAACCTTGAAAAACAAGTAGAAGAAGACTGGTCGACAGTTGCAGGTTTACTTGAGGAAATACGGAGTAGCATATTTTCAAGGAAACAGGTACTGATGAACTTGACAGCTGATGAAAAGAATCTTGCAAATGCCGAGCAACATGTAGCAGATTTGCTCAGTGCTCTCCCTGAGACTAATACCGTGGAGATCCCTTCTTGGGACAATCGCCTTTCTCCGGTCAATGAAGCCCTTCTGATTCCAACTCAGGTTAATTATGTTGGAAAAGCAGGAAATATATATGAAACTGGTTATCGACTAAATGGTAGTGAATATGTCATTTCCAAGTACATTGGGAATACATGGTTGTGGGATCGTGTACGTGTCAGTGGTGGTGCCTATGGAGGTTTTTTTGATTTTGACTCCCATTCAGGTGTATTCTCTTACTTGTCTTATCGAGATCCAAATTTATTGAAGACTGTCGATATCTATGGATTTGAGATTAGATAGTTTAGATACTGTTGTTGGCTCTGCTTCGAGCAGCAGATAAATATGGCATCGGTGATTTGAAGGATACTTGTAAAGAAAACCCGCTCAGCGATATCAACTGTAAAAATGTTCTTGACAGGCTCCAAGATACATCATTGTACCGGTTACCAAAGTCTTTTAGAAGTCTGGATGTTTGAAAAAAGTATTGCGAATGTTTCCAAGAAAATATATTATGCTCAGAAGATTGCAAATGCATGGATTGTAAGAACTATGAAGCCAGAGAGAGGAATTGCGGGCATGGTTTCCTGGTATACCTTGAAATTTGATTAACTTTTTCTTGTATGTTGCAGAAGAGGTTAGAAGTATTCTTGCACAGTTGGGTTATGCGAAGTCAGAGGATGTTATTGGAAGAACAGATTTGCTAAGACCAAGCCGCATATCCCTCATGAAGAATCAACAACTAGATCTTAGTTATCTGCTTTCTAGTGTTGGATGACCAAAATGGAACAGCACATCAAGGACCGACAAACAGGGGCCTATGTTACAGTGTAACAGAAAAGATGTGTCATTGAAGACAAACATGGAGCATTAAAGGTTCATCACAGCTATCTCAGCCAAACTCCAGATGTCAGAGAACGAAAATGATTGAAGATCAAGGCTGTTATAGAATTTGAGTCCTATTTGATTTAGAAGTCTAGAAGATTTAGTAGAATTAGAATTTAATTATTTTAGGATTCCAGCGCTGTCAATTAATAGACAGCTGTAATTATTAGTTAGTTAAAAGTTAGTAGGTGTCATCATAGGCAGAATCGAGCTCCCCTCATGTTGGAGGAGGAAGCTCCAAGTAGTTAGAGTTGTGTTGCTATATATAGCTGAATTATTTTTGTAACAGGGGTTGGGTTTTATGAAAAAACAGAGTTTATATTGGCTTAAGTAAACGACTTGTTACAGTAATAGAAAAGACTACTTTTTCTTCTCAAGATTCATACTTTGTTCAAATGCTCAAGATGTATGTGGCTTTGTCTTATCCTTTATATTTTACAGCTCTATAGATATACA
The DNA here is from genome assembly GCA_000404065.3 of Pinus taeda. Lineage (NCBI taxonomy): Eukaryota > Viridiplantae > Streptophyta > Pinopsida > Pinales > Pinaceae > Pinus > Pinus taeda. The sequence continues at coordinate 127,181 of APFE031271205.1, read as the reverse complement.
ATCACTCTGAATTCACCTAGTTGCTCAGATTTCCTGTGCATATTTATGAGTTGAGGTTCATTTGAGAAATGTTTTGAGTGTTTAGACATTACATGCCTTGACTTCCATGAATGAGTAGTTAATAGTTTACTGGAATGGTGTTTGACTCCATGAGCCCAATGGAAGAAATCTTATGTTGTATTTCCAACCATCATGTTTATTAAAGTTCTCATTTCAAAAGTTAGCCCTCTTAGTGTTAATCATAATCAGTAGTTTATTTTGAGAGAGCCCTCTCAGGTTAGGGAGGCTAATCCTTAGCCAAGAGTCTGGTCTGAAATAGTTACATAGAGTCTAATTGATTAGTAGCCATCAGTAGATGATTTTGTGATAACATTTTGGTGCGTCTGCCGGGAGTCTGAAGATTACTCATTCCCGAAATTAAGAGGCTGAACTTCTGAAGGTAGCAAGAGCTCGGAAGATTTTTTGAGGCCGCAAATCTACCTTGGCGACTCCATTGTTGAAGAATTCAAAATTCATAGATTCATGGTGATTCCACTGGAGTTATGAAGGACCCAAATGCTACCATTCTTATTTCGAGGTATGCATGCATAGATTTTTCAGGAATTCATGGTTTCCCAAATCATTTTCCCAAGGATGCATATTTTCTAAGGAATGGTCCAAAATTCAACGGAGAAGACTTAAGTTTAACTTTGAAGTATATATTAGATTTCTGTGAATTTGCTGAGCTTCTTAAAGTTAAGCATGAGGATGTTTGCATTATGTTGTTCTATGATTCATTTCGAGGGAAATGTAAACAGTGGATTGAAAGCTTTCCTGCCAAATCTATCAAGCCATTTAAAGACTTTTGGCTTATGTTTGTGGATGAATGGATAGATAGATCAGAGGTGTTGGCAAGTTCTCCTTCAGTTCAAGGTTTCAAACAATGGAATAATGATCATAGTAATGGAGATACAAATGAAAATTTTTCTTTGCCCTTGTCTTCGTATCTAAAATCATTTGAGTGCAAGTCAGAAGATAAGATGAAATTTTTGGATGAAGTTGCTAAGGACATTGAGAAAGACATTGAAGGTTTAGAAGGTCAAATTCAGGCATATAGTTTTCATAATCATGATCATTATTTTCAAAATCTTTCTGTGACAGAACACAAGGAAAGAATGTTGGTTCCTTTCTCTTTCACGATTGAGGAACTGTATGTTGTTGTTGAAGATCAGTTTGCAGAGCCAGAAAGTTACAAGAATCATGAAGCTGATCATGTATTCTGGGATCCTATAGCTGAATACATGGAAGAGTTTTACTCTCCAGTGTTTCAGCTTTTCTATGAAAATCAGAAGCCATTTCAGTGGCAGTGGTCATCACAATATCATAACGGCTCTGAACTCCAATGCAGTCAAAAAACTCAAATATCAGATATACAAATGATTGGCTACATTGGAAATTTCACATTGATTGAGCTGAAAGAAGTTTGAAATGGATAGGGTAGGTAGGTAGGAATATGCAAATAAGCTCAAGGTTGACTGAGCATTTTTTAAAATTTTTTTTAGTAGATGTAGATTCCTTTCTCATACAGTGATCAGAAAGCTTAAGCCCGAGGTGAAGGCCCAAGAGCTTGATGGCGATGTTTGTCAAATAAATTTTCATTTATCATAAGAGGATAAGGCACTGGAACTGCAGGTTCTTAGTGAACCACAAGGGCACACTATCCCAAGTGGAGCCACTGTTATCACTCACAAAATTTCAATGCCAAATGTCTTACATTTGTTTGATGGTAAAGGTCGGTGCTAGTCTAAGTTTGAATTTTTGTTTGCCTTAGAGTCTTGAGTCAACTATGTATTCTCACTCATCACTGGTCATTCTCAGTCATCCCCGTCTCATAGCCATGTGTGAGACTGTGCATGAGTTACAATGTGCCACAAAGTTTTTTAGGTTATTTTGTAGCTCATGTGATAATTTTAAAGTGTTTCCGCAGCGCATAAAGCCTTTTTGTAATTTCGCAGCGCAACATGTTTTAGGTTGCGCTACAAAATTAGGGATTTGTTCAAATCCATAGTAACTGTCATGCAAAATAGCTATGTGGTGGATGTATTTTACAGGTGGCATACTCTCAAAATCCTGCGTGTATGCTTGTCATCAATTCTGAATCTCGAAGCCTCAAAGTGCTTGTAGCTGTGAGTACATGCTCACACGTTGGTGGCCAGAGCACGATATGCAGATGTTGAACTAAATGTATACAATTACGCTAAATGAGAAGTTTCATTACTTCAAATGGGAACCCTGGTCTCCGAGGAAAATGAATTTGTTGTACCCAACGATCAATTCAGCCAACAGGCCTTGGTTTTTTCTCTCCAATGATATCTTGATATGCACAAAAGGTCTATCCAGCACCCAGCTGGTTTTGGGTCTGATATTGCATCTCAGTTTTATTTTGCTGGGCATTGCTTCAAAAAGACTTGGAGGTTGCGAATGCTGGAGGAAAGTGTAAGTACATTTTGAATATAGCCATGCAATTCAGGAAGTGCTGCAACCACCCATATCTCTTTCAGGGTGCTGAGCCAGGTCCACCATACGCCACTAGAGATCATCTAATCACTAATGCGAGCAAAATGGTTCTTTTGAATAGGTTGCTTCCAAAACTGAAGGACCGTGATTCCAAAGTTCTTATTTTTTCATAGATGACAAGACTGTAGACATTCTGCGGGATTATCGTATGTTCAATGGATATCAGTATTGTAAAATTGATGGGAATACTTCAACAGAGGCATCACCAGCAGAATTGCAAAGCGATATTCTTGGTTCTAGACTGAACAAACCTGTTGTCTTTTGGAATGTGGAAAAAGGTCCTTTTAAGGTACCCAGGGATATCAAAGAAATAATTAAGCTTGCAGTTAGCCAAGCTCAGAAGAGGAATGGTTTAGTTGGGAGCACAGCGTTTCACCGCATCAATGTTACAGAGGCTACTGCTGATCCATTATCTGGACTATATATTGGGGCCTTTGGTCCTTATACCTCTGAAGTGGTTGACTTAAGGTGAAAATATGGTCATTGGCACAATGTGGACGAAAGTCTCAATGAAGGCTCTAATTTGGAATTTTTTGAATATGTTGAAGCTGTGAAATTGATTGGTGACATGAACGTACCAGCTGGGTAGGTTACTTTTCATGCAAAAATAGACAAAGAAAATCGTTTATCAAATCATGGAATTTATCTAGAGGAACTTGGAGTGGTTGCGAGGTATAAAGGTCAAGGAAGAATGGTAGAACCTGGGTTTCATAATCCATAGTGGATTGATGGATAATTAGTGCTCCTTGATGGAAAAGCTAGTGCTCATGCAAATGTTGCACAGCTCGGCTTTGTATACTCTGTGCCTGAGCGGAACTTTCTTATATTGTTCAACCGGTTGAGACTTCAACAATAAGATCGAGATTGTTAAATCTCTGTTGAGTGAAAATTGTTTCTCACATCGGAGGTTAAGGCTCCGAGGTAGTTTCATTGGATCTCTTATGTTACGTGGAGGCATTTAAGAGCCAAGAAGCAAAGCAGGGGTTGGATCAACAGTAAGCTGATTGAATGCAGGGGCAAGTAATGGAGTAGCCAATCAAAGGTCCATAGCATAGTTGCGTCAAGAATGGATGCAAAGGTAAACATTGTAGGATGGGTTGGTGAACAAATGGGTGGTCTTAGCTATTTGGTGTTTCTACGAAACCTTGAAAATCAAGTAGAAGAAGACTGGTCGATAGTTGCAGGTTGACTTGAGGAAATACAGAGTAGCATATTTTCAAGGAAACAGGTACTGATGAACTTGACAGCTGATGAAAAGAATCTTGCAAATGCCGAGCAATATGTAGCAGATTTGCTCAGTGCTCTCCTTGAGACTAATACCGTGGAGATCCCTTCCCGGGACAATCGCCTTTCTCTGGTCAATGAAGCCCTTCTGATTCCAACTCAAGTTAATTATGTTGGAAAAGCAGGAAATATATATGAAACTGGTTATCGACTAAATGGTAGTGCATATGTCATTTCCAAGTACATTGGGAATACATGGTTGTGGGATCGTGTACGTGTCAGTGGTGGTGCCTATGGAGGTTTTTGTGATTTTGACTCCCATTCAGGTGTATTCTCTTACTTGTCTTATCGAGATCCAAATTTATTGAAGACTGTCGATATCTATGGATTTGAGATTAGATAGTTTAGATACTGTTGTTGGCTCTGCTTCGAGCAGCAGATAAATATGGCATCGGTGATTTGAAGGATACTTGGAAAGAAAACCCGCTCAGTGATATCAACTGTAAAAATGTTCTTGACGGGCTCCAAGATACATCATTGTACCGGTTACCAAATTCTTTTAGAAGTATGGATGTTTGAAAAAAGTATTGCGAATGTTTCCAAGAAAATATCTTATGCTCAGAAGATTGCAAATGCATGGATTGTAAGAACTATGAAGCCAGAGAGAGGAATTGCGGGCATGGTTTCCTAGTATACCTGGAAATTTGATTAACTTTTTCTTGTATGTTGCAGAAGAGGTTAGAAGTATTCTTGCACAACTGGGTTATGCGAAGTCAGAGGATATTATTGGAAGAACAGATTTGCTAAGACCAAGGCACATATCCCTCATGAAGAATCAACAACTGGATCTCAGTTATCTGCTTTCTAGTGTTGGACGACCAAAATGGAACAGCACATCAAGGACCGACAAACAGGGGCCTATGTTTCAGGGTAACAGAAAAGATGTGTCATTGAAGACGAACATGGAGCATTAAAGGTTCATCACAGCTATCTCAGCCAAACTCCATCTGTCAGAGAACGAAAATGATTGAAGATCAAGGCTGTTATAGAATTTGAGTCCTATTTGATTTAGAAGTCTAGAAGATTTAGTAGAATTAGAATATAATTGTTTTAGGATTCCAGCGCTGTCAATTAATAGACAGCTGTAATTATTAGTTAGTTAAAAGTTAGTAGGTGTCATCATAGGTAGAATCGAGCTCCCCTCATGCTGGAGGAGGAAGCTCCAAGTAGTTAGAGTTGTGTTGCTATATATAGCTGAATTATCTTTGTAACAGGGGTTGGGTTTTATGAAAAACAGAGTTTATATTGGCTTATGTAAAAGACTTGTTACAGTAATAGAAAAGACTACTTTTTCTTCTCAAGATTCATACTTT
>APFE031271205.1:93796-121640 GCA_000404065.3 Pinus taeda | reverse complement strand
TTGAAGAATTCAAAATTCATAGATTCATGGTGATTCCACTGGAGTTATGAAGGACCCAAATGCTACCATTCTTATTTCGAGGTATGCATGCATAGATTTTTCAGGAATTCATGGTTTCCCAAATCATTTTCCCAAGGATGCATATTTTCTAAGGAATGGTCCAAAATTCAACGGAGAAGACTTAAGTTTAACTTTGAAGTATATATTAGATTTCTGTGAATTTGCTGAGCTTCTTAAAGTTAAGCATGAGGATGTTTGCATTATGTTGTTCTATGATTCATTTCAAGGGAAATGTAAACAGTGGATTGAAAGCTTTCCTGCCAAATCTATCAAGTCATTTAAAGACTTTTTTCTTATGTTTGTGGATGAATGGATAGATAGATCAGAGGTGTTGGCAAGTTCTCCTTCAGTTCAAGGTTTCAAACAATGGAATAATGATCATAGTAATGGAGATACAAATGAAAATTTTTCTTTGTCCTTGTCTTTGTATCTAAAATCATTTGAGTGCAAGTCAGAAAATAAGATGAAATTTTTGGATGAAGTTGCTAAGGACATTGAGAAAGACATTGAAGGTTTAGAAGGTCAAATTCAGGCATATAGTTTTCATAATCATGATCATTATTTTCAAAAGCTTTCTGTGACAGAACACAAGGAAAGAATGTTGGTTCCTTTCTCTTTCACGATTGAGGAACTGTATGCTATTGTTGAAGATCAGTTTGCAGAGCCAGAAAGTTACAAGAATCATCAAGCTGATCATGTATTCTGGGATCCTATAGCTGAATACATGGAAGAGTTTTACTCTCTAGTGTTTTAGCTTTTCTATGAAAATCAGAAGCCATTTTAGTGGCAGTGGTCATCACAATATCATAACGGCTCTGAACTCCAATGCAGTCAAAAAACTCAAATATAAGATAAGACAAATGATTGGCTACATTGGAAATTTCACATTGATTGAGCTGAAAGAAGTTTGAAATGGATAGGGTAGGTAGGTAGGAATATGCAAATAAGCTCAAGGTTGACTGAGCATGTTTTTTAATTTTTTTTTAGTAGACGTAGATTTCTTTCTCATACAGTGATCAGAAAGCTTAAGCCTGAGGTGAAGGCCCAAGAGCTTGATAGCGATGTTTGTCAAATAAATTTTCATTTATCATAAGAGGATAAGGCACTGGAAATGCAGGTTCTTAGTGAACCACAAGGGCACACTATCCCAAGTGGAGCCATTGTTATCACTGACAAAATGTCAATGCCAAATGTCTTACATTTGTTTGATGGTAAAGGTCGGTGCTAGTCTAAGTTTGAATTTTTGTTTGCCTTAGAGTCTTTAGTCAACTATGTATTCTCACCCATCACTGGTCATTCTCACTCATCCCCGTCTCATAGCCATGTGTGAAACTGTGCATGAGTTACAATGTGCCACAAAGCTTTTTAGGTTATTTTGTAGCTCATGTGATAATTTTAAACTGTTTCCGTAGCGCATAAAGCCTTTTTGTAATTTCGCAGCGCAACATGTTTTAGGCTGCGCTACAAAATTAGGGATTTGTTCAAATCCATAGCAACTGTCATGCAAAATAGCTATGCGGTGGATGTATTTTACAGGTGGCATACTCTCAAACTCCTACGTGTATGCTTGTCATCAATTCTAAATCTCGAAGCCTCAAAGTTCATGTAGCTGTGAGTACATGCTCACACGTTGGTGGCCAGAGCACGATATGCAGATGTTGAACTAAATGTATACAATTATGCTAAATGAGAAGTTTCATTACTTCAAATGGGAACCCTGGTCTCCGAGGAAAGTGAATTTGTTGTACCCAACGATCAATTCAGCCAACAGGCCTTGGTTTTTTCTCTCCAACGATATCTTGATATGCACAAAAGGTGTATCCAGCACCCAGCTGGTTTTGGGTCTGATATTGCATCTCAGTTTTATTTTGCTGGGCATTGCTTCAAAAATACTTGGAGGTTGTGAATGCTGGAGGAAAGTGTAAGTACCTTTTGAATATAGCCATGCAATTTAGGAAGTGTTGCAACCACCCATATCTCTTTCAGGGTGTTGAGCCAGGTCCACCATACGCCACTAGAGATCATCTAATCACTAATGCGAGCAAAATGGTTCTTTTGAATAGGTTGCTTCCAAAACTGAAGGACCGTGATTCCAAAGTTCTTATTTTTTCATAGATGACAAGACTGTAGACATTCTGCGGGATTATCGTATGTTCAATGGATATCAGTATTGTCAAATTGATGGGAATACTTCAACAGAGGCATCACCAGCGGAATTGCAAAGCGATATTCTTGGTTTTAGACTGAGCAAACCTGTTGTCTTTTGGAATGTGGAAAAAGCTCGTATTAAGGTACCCAGGGATATCAAAGAAATAATTAATCTTGTAGTTAGCCAAGCTCAGAAGAGGAATGGTTTAGTTGGGAGCACAACGTTTCACCGCATCAATGTTGCAGAGGCTAGTGCTGATCCATTATCTGGACTATATATTGGGGCCTTTGGTCCTTATACCTCTGAAGTGGTTGACTTAAGGCGAAAATATGGTCATTGGCACAATGTGGATGAAAGTCTCAATGAAGGCTCTAATTTGGAATTTTTTGAATATGTTGAAGCTGTGAAATTGATTGGTGACCCGAATGTACCAGCTGGGCAGGTTACTTTTCATGCAAAAATAGACAAAGAAAATCGTTTATCAAATCATGGAATTTATCTAGAGGAACTTGGAGTGGTTGCGAGGTATAAAGGTCAAGGAAGAATGGCAGAACCTGGGTTTCATAATCCACAATGGATTGATGGTGAATTAGTGCTCCTTGATGGAAAAGCTAGTGCTCATGCAAATGGTGAACAGCTCGGCTTTGTATACTCTGTGCTTGAGCGGCACTTTCTTATATTGTTCAACCGGTTGAGGCTTCAACAATAAGATCGAGATTGTTAAATCTCTGTTGAGTGAAAACTGTTTTTCACATCGGAGGTTAAGGCTCCGAGGCAGTTTCACTGGAGCTCTTATGTTACGTGGAGGCATTTAAGAGCCAAGAAGCAAAGGAGGGATTGGATCAATAGTAAGCTGATTGAATGCAGGGGCAAGTAATGGAGTAGCCAATCAAAGGTCCACAGCATATTTGCGTCAAGAATGGATGCAAAGCTAAACATTGCAGGATGGGTTGGTGAACAAATGGGTGGTCTCAGCTATTTGGAGTTTCTACGAAACCTTGAAAAACAAGTAGAAGAAGACTGGTCGAGAGTTGCAGGTTTACATGAGGAAATACAGAGTAGCATATTTTCAAGGAAACAGGTACTGATGAACTTGATAGCTGATGAAAAGAATCTTGCAAATGCCGAGCAACATGTAGCAGATTTGCTCAGTGCTCTCCCTGAGACTAATACCGTGGAGATCCCTTCCTGGGACAATCGCCTTTCTCTGGTCAATGAAGCCCTTCTGATTCCAACTCAGGTTAACTATGTTGGAAAAGCAGCAAATATATATGAAACTGGTTATTGACTAAACGGTAGTGCATATTTCATTTCCAAGTACATTGGGAATACATGGTTGTGGGATCGTGTACGTGTCAGTGGTGGTGCCTATGGAGGTTTTTGTGATTTTGACTCCCATTCAGGTGTATTCTCTTACTTGTCTTATCGAGATCCAAATTTATTGAAGACTGTCGATATCTATGGATTTGAGATTAGATAGTTTAGATACTGTTGTTGGCTCTGCTTCGAGCAGCAGATAAATATGGCATCGGTGATTTGAAGGATACTTGTAAAGAAAACCCGCTCAGCGATATCAACTGTAAAAATGTTCTTGACAGGCTCCAAGATACATCATTGTATCGGTTACCAAAGTCTTTTAGAAGTCTGGATTTTTGAAAAAAGTATTGCGAATGTTTCCAAGCAAATATCTTATGCTCAGAAGATTGAAAATGCATGGATTGTAAGAACTATGAAGCCAGAGAGAGGAATTGCGGGCATGGTTTCCTGGTATACCTGGAAATTTGATTAACTTTTTCTTGTATGTTGCAGAAGAGGTTAGAAGTATTCTTGCACAGCTGGGTTATGCGAAGTCAGAGGATATTATTGGAAGAACATATTTGCTAAGACCAAGGCGCATATCCCTCATGAAGAATCAACAATTGGATCTCAGTTATCTGCTTTCTAGTGTTGGACGACCAAAATGGAACAGCACATCAAGGACCGACAAACAGGGGCCTATGTTTCAGGGTAACAGAAAAGATGTGTCATTGAAGACAAACATGGAGCATTAAAGGTTCATCACAGCTATCTCAGCCAAACTCCATATGTCAGAGAACGAAAATGATTGAAGATCAAGGCTGTTATAGAATTTGAGTCCTATTTGATTTAGAAGTCTAGAAGATTTAGTAGAATTAGAATTTAATTGTTTTAGGATTCCAGTGCTGTCAATTAATAGACAGCTGTAATTATTAGTTAGTTAAAAGTTAGTAGGTGTCATCATAGGCAGAATCGAGCTCCCCTCATGCTGGAGGAGGAAGCTCCAAGTAGTTAGAGTTGTGTTGCTATATATAGCTGAATTATCTTTGTAACAGGGGTTGGGTTTTATGAAAAAACAGAGTTTATATTGGCTTATGTAAAAGACTTGTTACAGTAATAGAAAAGTCTACTTTTTCTTCTCAAGATTCATACTTTGTTCAAATGCTCAAGATGTATTTGGCTTTGTCTTATCCTTTATATTTTACAGCTCTATAGATATACAATCACTCTGAATTCACCTAGTTGCTCAGATTTCCTGTGTATATTTATGAGTTGAGGTTCATTTGAGAAATTTTTTGAGTGTTTAGACATTACATGCCTTGACTTCCATGAATGAGTAGTTAATAGTTTACTGGAATTTTGTTTGACTACATGAGTCCAATGGAAGAAATCTTATGTTGTATTTCCAACCATCATGTTTATTAAAGTTCTCATTTCAAGAGTTAGCCCTCTTAGTTTTAATCATAATCAGTAGTTTATTTTGAGAGAGCCCTCTCAAGTTAGGGAGGCTAATCCTTAGCCAAGAGTCTGGTCTGAAATAGTTACATAGAGTCTAACTGATTAGCAGCCATCAGTACATGATTTTGTGATAACACATTGTGAAACAGTTGTTGATCTCTGAAACTGTCAAACTACTAAAATTGTTTCTCTAACTATCTGAAGTAAGAATTATTACAATATATTACACAGGGGGTAAAGACATCTCAAAGAATAGAAAATAATAGAAAATAACTGAACATGACAATGACTGTTGGCCTTTCGACTCTGTTAATCCGCTCCCAAGTTCCTCTATATATGCCTTAATAATAATTAATCCACTTTAATCATAATAAATTGTGTTTGACTTGTGCATAACCTAGGCTTATGTATGTATCAGATGCATTTTGATTGGCCAAAACACAAGAGTATACACCCAATTGACTTCCTCTTGAAATTCGGTTTTAACATTAATTTTTCCATTTACACAGCGAAATCGATGGAAAACACGGAAAGCAGAACTGAAAGGAATTAACTATGTTTAATAAATCCATTAGATCAACCTGTTCAGCACTCCGTTGACTTCCCATCACAAATCGTAATCAGCCCTTTCAAATTTTGTATTAACCTAATCATTAACAAACTACAATATGATGGATGCACGAGAGTATTAAACATAATGTATATACCATATCGGGTCTAGCCATCGCATATCGCAACCGGTAGAACCAAAACATAACATTCAGTTCGTTATGGACCCACCGGCATTATAAAACACAATATATCATTTTTCAAGTCCAGCCATCACATATCGCAATCAACGGAACCAAAACATATGCATTCAGTGCTTTACGATCCTGCTGACATTATAAAACACAATATATCATTTTTCGGGTCCAACCATCGCATATCGCAATCGATGGAACCATATATATAATACATTATGTGATATGATGGACTCGCCCAAATTATAAAACATGATATACATGTTTTTTGGGTCCATCATCGCAAATTGCAATCGGCGGAACCCATATACATGTAGCCTAGTCTTTATTTTCTATCGGGACTTTATAACCCCTCTTCATTAATCCTTCAATTAATGTTTATTGACCGTTTGATTATGCTTTATGCCGCATATATATATCCAAGTCCCATAACCTTATTACTTTGGACTTAACTCACATAAACCTCCTAACGACACTTATTTCTATTATAAACCCTTCAAAAGGGAAATATACATAATACATACCCTTTTTCACTTATTTTGTGTCTATGCACATTTCTCGATGCAATCTTTATCGCTAATCGCAATTGCATCCTCTGAGGGTCACATTCACATATACCCCTCCAAATCCTCCGATATGCGAATAAACATAACCTTCTAGATTTCAAATATATCAAAGCCATGCTCAATACTTTATTAGTTCCACCATATGGCATGTCATATTTCTTTCTGTCGATACATGTCCCATGAATATTTGCGATGCGATCAAACTTTAAACAATGATTTAATTTTCCATTTCTTTTGATGTTTTGCTTTGTTTTGTGATAAAACTGATAAACAAAGCTTAAACACAATATAAGCTACAACATGAACAACCATGGAATTATCAATAAAATATATCCACTAATCCTATGGCAATCGTGCTACAGTAATCATTGTTTTCACTGTACAGACACCACACTTATGTAGTGCCAACGTTATCGTATGTGAGTAAATCGTTATAAAAAAAAGCTACCATAAGGTTCGTAATACCACAAGATGCTCATATCCCACCATATATTGCCATATGGGTTGTAACCATCTATTTATCATATATACACAAGTAAATAAAGATGTTTCATGTAAACTAATAACATACCATTCATTCACACTTTAACATGGAATCCTCACAAGACTATGCATAAGAATAACTTATTTGGGAAATTATACTGAATATGGGAAACTGAGCTCAAGACTTCAACTCTCCACCCAACCATAGACAATTTGTAGCTAAGCTACTTACAATTGTCACCCTTGAGGAATATTCAAATGATTGAGTTGGTCCTCGGCAATGGAATAAACACCATCTTCCAGATGAAATAAGTACTCTAGAGGTCCTCTTACCTCCATCTATTAGTTATCCACTATTTATCTAGTGCACATGAAACCCATAGGCTTGTTGTCTCCACCCTCTATCTATCCAATGGAAGTCAACTAAGCATAAGGAATCTAGAGTCATACCACCTCCACCCTCCAGCTATCCAGTAACACACATACACTCTAGGGAACCATGGAGATTCATCTCCACTTGGGAAGCATACAACATAGTGGTTCCATCAAATTAAGGGAATCAAGAACCCACTACAAAACTTGATAAACAAAAAAGGAGACTCCATAATTTCCTTTACCAATAATCCAAGGTCTATACCTCTACACAAGGTTGTCAATGGAATCCGGATAACATCATCTCCATCCTCTAGCTCCCTAAGGTATCCTGAGATTCACCCTCAGCTGAAGGAAAATTCCTCCCATACTCTTATTTCTCAACTAAGAGTATGATAGCCTTGTGATAGGGGTGGAAGTAGCCAAAATATCCACCATTTCATGTAAATTCCAATTTCTTACTATTATGTCGACATAATACCTTCAACTCTTTCTTGTAGAGTGCTAGATGCTCCTCTTCATCCTCCTGCTTGCTTGAGCTTTGAACTCATGAGATCATCAGCACTATCCTATTTTCTCTTCACCATGGAGTTCCTCTCCTCTACTCGCAGGTAATTTTATTTTGTTTCCTATTTTTTTATATATCTTTTCCTATTGTTGTGTGAGAATGTTTCCGTGTTTCTCCTTTTTCCTCTCTTCTGTGCATATCCCTTTGTGATCTCCAGTCTTTCGAATAATCTCTTGCTCTTTTCTCCCCAGGTTGTCCCCCTGGTGCCTTTTTCCCCAACTACTCCTCCCATAACTATTTTGCATTAATTCATTTTCCCTTTATTACTTTTTTCAGTTCCCAAGACGACATTGGGTTTTTTTCCCTACTTTGCAGTCCATAAATTTCCAATAGTAGTCCCATTAAAAACACCAATTGAGTGAATTTAAAGCTCGACACTGAGACTGAAATGGCTATCCAAAGTGTCCAATTTCTTCATTCAACAAATAATTTGAATTTCTCAAGCAATTTACCTCCCTCAATCCCTTTTGAATCTGTCTCCCTAACTTAGCCCATTTTTATTGTCAAAATTCAATACATTAGGTAATTACACGAAAGATCAAGCCAATTACAAGTTGGGTTGTTACAAGACAAAGAAAAGGACAATAGGGAATAAGGCATCTACTAAGGTATGAATGATGCTAAATGGGGTCTTTGATTAGGTTCTAGTAGAAAATTATCAACCTTATTCTAAGAGTCCCCTTTTCTAACCTGCAATTCCCAATAAAAAAGAAATGAATTAAGTACGAGATAGAAATGCAAGAGCTAAAAAATAAATGACGCATAAAAACATCGTGCAAATTGAAATAAATACTCTTACCATTTTTTCATTGATTCGATTAGTGTCCCCTTCTATATTGGACAAGTCAATGGATGGATAGAATGTACATAACAATTGTAATATTAGAGGAAATGTGGCAAAAAGTAACCTTTAATTCAAAATAGACCTAGGCGACAATCTGGCTAGAAAGACTAAGTGAAAAATGACCAAATGAGATTGAGATTAGCTTTATCTACCTTGACGAAAATCTTTCAAAGCCCCACTATTAAATTTCTAGGCCGAATCCAAACCATTCATTCATTAAGTATGGATGTTAGGTATTTCCATGTTAAGGTAGGTGGAGAGGTTAGTATGTGGCCGTATTAAACACCATTATCTGTGCAATTGGTGGTCCGCACAATCCAAATCATGCACCACCTAAGCTATAGGATGAATCCATAGATATAAACACATTGGAACATTGAATAGAGAGTCATTCTTATAGCCATATGTATAACAATATGTCTATAAAAGTACAATTAGGAGTAAAGGGGTGGATTCCCTAACTCAATTATATACATATGTGTATGGGCCAATGGAAATTGTACAAGCCTAGTACTATACACATGGGTTGATACTCTTTTCAACAAGTAATGTTACAACGACATAGAGGATTTAGCTTTATTATATAATTCATTAATCTAATTGATTCCGTAATAGTGATTGCGAGTGTTGAAATTTAACTCAAAGCATAAAGTTATAGTATATGTGTGAGTTGATAGTTTCACAAGGGAATTATTGTCAATTATAAGTAACAATGTGGGTGAGAATGTAAATATCATTTGCAGGTCAGTATTGTTGGTTGGTCCTATGGACATAGTAGTAATGTGTATCATTCAAATATAGAGTTGAAATTGTTACATGTGCCAACAAATTTTTTTTTTTCGTGTGTGAAAAAGGTATGTTACATTTTTTTTTTGTGCTTTATTCTCTAACAATTGAATTGTGACAAGAAAATGGATTTGTAATAGCTTCTAAATGTTTCCACCTCCATCATTATGAACTAAATAACTAAGAAAACATATGTCTAAAGAAGAAGGATACAAAGCCAATGTGTTTAAGGACATGATGGTGCATTTTATGACCACTACTGGCTACTTGGAGATTTTATATAAGCATACTATTAGAGAAGTATCAACCCAAATGGGTGAATATGGAATTCAATGTTGGATCCAATCCATGAGCTAAAGTTGACACCAAGGATTGGACAGTTGACATGTGAAGAATTCATAGTAATGGACAATTGGTAATGAAATGATGGTTCTCTAATGAGATCAAGGAATAGCGATGATAGATAAATCACATTGAAAAACATATGATCGATAAGGGGATACATATCTAAGGATAAATCACAAACTGTGATATGATCGTCATCAAATATTATCCAAGTCACTATAGGATGAGAAGTCACTTCAGGTGGTCAGTGTAGTTGGGATATGGATTAATTCATAATAATTAGTTTAGTCACATAAATTAAATGACTGGTAAGGGGTCAAAAAACACCAATTCGTACTATACATTAAAACACTAAAAATATATATCATAATACATCTCACATTGGTAAGATAAAAAAAAAAACATAAAAAATAACTAAACTATGACTACTTCATTATCAATATTTATAAATGATAAAAAATAAAAACATAAATAAATAACTAAACTATGACTTACTTCATTATCAATATTTATAAAAGAATAGATATATATATATATTTTTATAATATTTATATATAATATATATTAGTTTAGTCACATAAATTAAATGACTGGTAAGGGTCAAAAAACACCAATTTGTACATAACATTAAAACACTAAAAATATATCATAATACATCTCACATTGGTAAGATAAAAAAAAACATAAAAAATAACAAACTAGACTAATTCAATTATCAGTAATTTAAAAAAAGATTAGGATATATATATATATATATATATATATATATATATATATATATATATATATGGAGAAAACATAAGTAAAGCAACAACATAAGAAAGTGTCTAGTGCCACAAATAAAAATAAAATAAAAAATTTGTAAATGTGGCATTTAAAAAAAATGAAATTGTAAAACAAAAAGAAAATAACTACCTTTCATATAAATATCAAACACCCTATGCTGAACACTCTATGCTCACTACTATTAAAAATATCTTATGGATACTTTGTGAGGCTAAATCCTTATTAAGATTTACAATAAAATCATTACATTGAGGGAGGTCTCTTATAAAAAAGTCTCATATACTAATTTGATATTATTATTATTATTACTAGTACAACCACATTAAAAATATAAATGTGGTTGATATAGCCGAAGACTTCACAAATATAACAAAAAATAATAATTGCAACAACAAGCATATCTTCTCAATGGAAAATTGACCATGTATAAAAAGATTATGGGTCAACTTTAACTTGAGAAAAAAAAAAGAATTACACATCTTATTGTAAAATGGACCATTTTTCTAAGTAAATTTGCCTATATATTAAGAGGCTAATCCTGTTCGCCATAGCTCGAGTGAACAGATCAGCTTCTCTACACTAGGCATCACGGCTAACCATGAGCGTGGCAGTTGACTGTCTCACCACCATATTTGACTGGTGTACTCCTCTTCTGACTAGCATGAAAAGCCAACTCACTTTATCAAGAGAGGATAGACCAAAAATTTCGGTTATAGGAATATTTTGTGTCCTTTCTTTTTTGAGAGAGTCCCTGCACTTCGTCCTAGAGTACTGGTTTCAATCAACACTCCACGAGATCCACGAATGGGCAGGTGGGCTGACCTGATGAAACGTTTAGGAGGTGGGGAGGTCCCACGGACTGCATTGGATGATGACTTCTTTTCCTGGTGGGATCAACAGATCATTGCCGTTGATGACTACCCCTATGCTGGGTTGGATTTCCGAGGAGATCTTGATCTAGCATTACCACTGACCGCAGTATGGGGCGACATTGGTAAGTGATTTTTGATGTTATGATTTTTTTTTATTTTTCAAATATAATAATGAACTTTGAAAAAATATTTTTGATAGGGGACTAATATGATGATCATGTTCTAGATATTGGGCTGTTATGACCAGATGAGTTCCCACGGCACAAACGTCATAGCCAAGGGGCCGAAGAGGTGGCTATAGACACGGAGCAAACTCTACACACAGTTCAACGGCACCTGGTGAGACTAACTCACCTAGTCTTGATGGCGGCGGTAGAGGACCTTCCTGTAGAGATGCAACGTCATGTGGTTTGCATGCCACAAGATTGGGTCCGCACTTTTAGGCATGTGGTCAATGCAGTAGTTACTTACTTAGCCACTCATCTTGAGCTAGGGAATTAGATATAGTGGACATGATTATGAGCATTTCAGTCCCAATTTTGTACATTTTTTGGATAGACTTATGTACACTCAAGATGCTTTATGATATATATATACTGTTTGACTTTTCGATGCTTAATTTATTGTGATGAATGATTGATGTGCCAGTATAATGCTTAATTAGTGATAGAATCAGCTAACCAATTATGAGATCTTGGAATATGAAAATAATTAATATAAGTAAACGATCTTTGCAACAACCTCAGTCTTAGATACTAGCGATATAAACATGGATCCCTTACCCGATAAATGTTATTCAATTGCGACACTACCAACTGTGAATCAAGATAAATTACCAACGAGTCGATTTCGTGAGAAATTGCCTCGGATAGCAAATTAATGATGGCAGTATACTTAGCCATATTGTTTGAAGCGGGACCAATGCATACTCCATTTGATACCATCAATTGACCAGTTGGATAATAAAGTACCCAGGCTGCGGAAGCGAGATTCCGAGTGTGCCGACTAGTACCATCGGCGAATCCAAAATAGACCAAGTCATCCATCAACACCTGCCACAACAGATCAAAAAGAGTTGATATAAAAAAATCTCGATGAAATATGTACAAATATACAAAATGTACAAAGAAGCCATTGCTTGGCCAAAACCTAAGCAATGTACTTCGTAAGGTAGAGCTGATTAGGAGGCTCCACCAAGTTGCTACTAGGGATGTTTATAGGTACAATGATCGAACCAATAAATATACTTCCTTCAATGAATAACTATGTCGGAGCCAAAGGAACCATACAAACATCACTAGTTAGACTAGAGGACCTAGATTTGATTTCGTGTGAAGGAGGATGAAAACATGAACAACAATGCAAATATTCCAAAGGTTTATCTACAGTCATCACCACTTCGAATATCGCTTCATCAGATGGAAAAATAATATCCAAGAAACCCAACACAGAAGAGGAATCAAGGGTCCGAATATGAGCCACATCACCATCTAACTCGTTCTCTGAGGAAGGAGTAGGATGATCATCTGCAGAGTTATCGATATACTCACATCTAAGCTCTGCTATAGACATAAAAGATTATATTCCACCCACCTTGCTATCATCTGATGTGGTCGTAAATGAAGATAAGGTTCCAGGATCTGAAGAATAAGGAGCTTGAACAAACTCTCTCCATAAAGGGTCCCTAGAGGATGAAATTGTATCTATTCTAGTTGTAGGAGGGGGAAGATCAAATGTACCCATCAATGAAGAGTACATCCCGACTCCTATATTCTCAATAAGCAGATGAGGGTTATCCACTAAGGGGATAGTAGAGTCAGAAGTTACTTGAGGATCGATTGGACAATAATCCAATTGATCAACCTTAATGATTTTCCCTTCATGAGGAAAGCAAATGACACAAAACAGAGTCGAAACAATGGAATCCATTTTGCATACCCAATTCTTTCCTAAGAGGAGATTATAGTCTAGGTTAGCATTAATGACTTCTACTTCAACATTAATGACCTTTCCTCCAACACATACAGGAAAGGTCAGGATAATCCCATATGGCCTATGAGAATGACCATCAAACGTTGTCAAGAGGGTAGGTGAAGGAACAACCGAAGGCAATCCAATGGCCTTCTAACATGACATAGACATGACACACATGGAAGCTCCCTCATCTATAACTGTTCGAAAAATATTAGTTTTCCGGTAAGTAGACTTTATCTGGAAATCCATATGATGAGGAAGTCTCCTTTTGACATTATGCATATCAAAAAGTGAGAGCTAACTAATTACCTGGATCCACTACCCCCATTGCTGAAAGCAAGGCACTTCTTTGAGTGGGACATGACTAGAGAACCTCTAAAGTGGACATAGCACATGAACTTTGTGCCAGATCCTCAATAATGGAGTAATTTTGGGCTGCCCTAATATTAGGGTTGATAGTTGCGCATTTAGCGGAACCTTTCAGTATCCGTGGTATATTCTCGATAGAGGGCCGCTCAATATGAAGTGGGTTGGTAGTTTCAGGCACTGATTTATCCTTGGAAGTTTCACCTTAACCATAATCACGTGACCATGTAGCCACATGGACATTTGAACCCATCATGAAAACATTCGATGATTTCTCCCCTTCCTAGCTACCCCCAGAGGAGATACTAGGATTTGAACTTGCACCAGCAAGCAATTGCTACCCTTGGGGAAAAGGGTTGGTTAAGACAACTTGAGAACTAGAAGCCCCTTGTTTTCCTAACAAGCACTGAGCATCCTAAATCTTCAGGAAGAGATGAGTTAAATGATATCCACTACACAACTTGCAAGGAAACTTGACTTTCTCTCTAGACTCATTTCTACCCCCGCCAGCATTATTGCCAGATTTATTTGTGTTAGCCTTCCCATCCTTATTCTTTTTCTTACCTCATCCTTTCTTTCTCCCATTGGAGTTTTGATTTCCTTTGGGGTTATCAGATTGGATGACATTAATCGAAGAGGGTTGGGAAGTCGAAGGGTTAGATGATGTGACTTGGTTGTTAGAAGTAGTTTGCAATGACAACTACTACAATTGGCTCAATAAGTTCACCGCATTTGTGTCTACCGATCCAACGATACCATCCACATGGGGACCTGGCTTCGACTTAGCTATAGAAAAATTAGACCCAGGAGCATCTGGCAAGTATTTTTGTAGGATCCCCGACTGAGAGTAAATCAATTCTAATTGTTGGGCACTAAAAATCACTTGCTCCTCAAAATAGACTCCATACATGGAGACATCCTTGGAGATTTCAGGCTGTAAGGATTTCAAAAACCATTCAAGATGGTACTCCAGAGGGATTTCGGCTTTAATGAGCCTCTTTCTTCATCTCCATTCCTGAATACGATCAGAAATGTGAGTTGTTGTGTCCTGACAAAAATTGGCCAGAAGTTCAGTTCTAGCATCATAACGGACGGGCAACTGGAAATGATTTAAGAAAATATTAGCTAAGTCGGCGAAAGATGTAAAGTTGCCCCCTGACAACTCTATATACCATTTGGCCGCATTACTAGTCAAGGTGCGTTGAAACAGTCTCAACCTAACCAAATCATCGATAAGGGAGTTTGGTGAGCACCACAAATGGAATGTGGTTACATGGTCACCTAGGTCTTCACCACTCTTACCTTCGAATTTTGGAATGTCTAAAGGGAGTTTGGTTGGGACTGGAGGCCAGGCCGGATTGTATTTGGTTGGATCATTTGTTAATTTTGTGAGATCTGGCAAGTTCAAAGTTGCCAGAAATGGAAGCGTAGGAGGACCTTGGGGATTCCATCTAGACTGGGCGGAGCTCCCAAAGTTCTAAAAGGATTGGCTTGGATTTTGGAAGGCACCAGGCTGACCAAAGAAACCAGCAGAACCAGCTAAACCAAAAGGCAAGCCTTGTGATCCAGCATAACTCGGAGTTTGACCAACTCCGGCCGCAAAACCTCCATAACCGGCGAAGCTTCCTCCTAAAGGATTATAAGGAGTTGATAACCCCTGATAAGGATTCCAAGTTGAAGCTAAAGGAGGAATACTTTGAAACTAACTAACTATTGAGTACACCCTTTTCCCTTTTTGGCTGAAAAATGAATTCCCAGTTCCCATGCTACTAACTGCAGGGTTAGTCCAACCTTGAAAATGATTTCTACCTTGTCCTAAAGAAGAGAAAGGCATAGATCCAATTGTTGGGTTGGAATGTGGTATATGACCACTTCCAAAAGGAAAACCGTGTAATGAAGCTGCTCCACCCATCATGGATGTGGCGGCACTGAATGGAACTGACGAAATACCGTGTGAATGGGTGCCAAATGGGAAGAATATAGAACTAAAAGCATTGGTTTGGGCACTTCCACTCGTAGAAGGAATGGAGGTAGACCCAACTAAAGATGTGCTAGTAAAAGACCTGAATAAAGAGGCAGAGGGGATGGAAATAGTTCCTCCCCCTTGTACATATATTGGATTCTGCACAGTCATAACACTTGTAGTATAACCCATGCTTCCAGTAGTGGTCATCGATGATAAGTGCATAATTTGACCTAGACTTGACGGTCTATGCATTAGAGACCCAACGTATTGTAATACTTCTGGATGACTAGAAGGTAGGTGAGAATTCAGAGCCACTAATGACTCTGAAAGTTCTTCTACCTCTATGTTATCTTTCACCTGAAAGAGAACTCGAGAAAGCACTGGAGTATTTCTTGCTTGTTCTATGGAAGTACCAGGTCTATGTTGAACACTAATGCCCCCGAGAGGAGGATCAATCCCCAATGCGTCAACTACCATAGGACGAAACCCACCGGCAGTATTACCTCTGCGTCTTCTAGGAGAAGGCTCTAAACTTGGTCGGGAAAGACCACAAAGCAAGTCTTCAAGACCATCTAGGTGATCGGTCAGCCACATTGATTTTTTTATTAAGATCTAGCTAAAGACTCAAAAAATTGAAATCTAGGCCGACTAAGAACACATAGCACACACTATAAAGTCCCTAACAGATATCAGCCAGTCAAACGAATTTCAAGTATTTCCACTCCGGGTGATTAGGACCGAACACCAAAATATAAGAAAGTGAAGTAAGGGGCCTTCCAAAGATAGTTTGGGATAATGACGGCCCAGTCCTATCAGTGAAGGTAACAGAGGAAGTTACGCTGACGTCCTAACAACAGCCTGTGTTGATGCAAGCCCCCAAGCTTCGCAAGGGTGCCCTCCAGTAGTACCGTTGAGAGTGATACAACATCGACCACAAGTACCAGGGGATTCCCCTCTACAGCCACCTGTGTATATCCATAGGAGTAGCAACTAAGGTTACCAACTCGTATCAGAAGCCAAGGGTATCTCTCTTCCCTGTCTTCACAGACCCTCGTGCTTAACTCCTAGATCCGGAGCTTCCCTGGTCTTCCTAATGTTATTGGATTTTCACTCACTATTTAGATTCCTATGTTTGACAGTTTAAATGGCCTTGGAGAGTTAACTCTCCACTCACCTAATCCAAGGCCCTAAAATATCCTAAAACTTGTTGGTGTGTCTAACTTGACAAAGATAAAATGTTCTAGTTTATTTTAATTAGTGCTTGATTTTAAATGGGTTGTTATTAAGTCAAGGGATAAGCGGAAGTGAAACTAGTGGTGTTTTGACACAAAAGAAATTAATAAAAACCAAACTACATGCAAATGCACTTGTTTTCATTTTTTGATGAAAGAAATTTCTACAACGTTTAGAGGAACTTCAAATAAAACAAGAAATTTTTCTTTTCTTTTCTTTGTCTCAAACTTCACACTCACAAAAGTTAACAAAACTAGGAATGCCTATAAAGATGCACAAATGAATCCTAATGCAACAAGTACATGCTGATGCAAAACTCAAAACTACTCTTAAATCAAGAAATCAAAGCTGCTTGCTTATCAATTTTTTGATTTGCCACCTAAAATGTTTAGATGGAATATAAGCTTTTTTTTATGCTTATTTCGTCTAAGCACTAAAAGTAAGATAAAGACAAACAAAAATGCACTTTCACTCAACAAAAAGGAAAACTAAATCAAAACAAAGTTCAAGAAAGCAAAACAAAGTTGCAAGAAGTTTCCTTCAAAAGAAAAACAAAAAATGACTTCTAAAAAGTGCTCTAACAGGACTGAAACTTTATGATCGAAGAATAGGCAATGAAACACTTTGTGAATTTGCAACACCAAACAAGTGAGAACTCAACAAGAAGGTGCTTCAAAATGCTCTTAACAATCAAAAAGCAGTGAGACGAGTTTGGCGATGAAAACCAAAAGATTGAAAAGACAACTTTCAAGAAAGTGTAAACCAACAACTTTTGGAAAGCAAGAAAATCATATGCTCATAAAGATATAGTTTGGATATACAAACTAGGAAGTCACCAAAACAAAACTAAACACAAAGATTGAAATCAATATTTTTTCCCTGAAGACACAGAGCAGCCAAGATTCCTTGCAAGAAACCTTATGTGCTTCAGCAAAAACAATGACGTTTGCAAGAAAAACAAACAAGACCAACCTTTTCAAAATCAGAGAGAATTTGAAATAAGATTTTTGTTGTAAAACTAAAGACTGTGATAGAATAGTAACTATTCCAGACTAAATCAGACCAACATACAAACTTCTAGAAACAAAAAGATTTTAAAAATCTTTAAAATTATAAGGTATACGTGACTGTGTTTTTGCATAGGTGTTTGTATACGCGACAAGGCTTCAGCAAACATGTGTATACATAGGTTCACTTAAGGAATGATGCGTATATACCCTTCTGTCAACAGAAAAAATATTGTAACAAAAGCTTTCAAGAAAAACAAAAAAAAATAGTCTGGGAAACTAATCAAAGCTTGCAATTCAGGAACAGACTACACAGTAAGAGGAAGTAAACAGACAACTGAGCCCTAATTGGCATGAATACACCCAAACTAGGAACAACAATACTGTTTTCCCCAGCAGATTCGCCAGTTCTGTTCTGGGATAAATTCCCCTAGGGTCTTGGGTGGATACCCTAGTAGACTGGAGGTTATCTATACATAGAAACACACATTCCATACAACCATAATGCTAATGTAAGCAAACTCTATGATAGGGGGCGTACCTGAGGTCCTACGTTTGAGTAGAGCCTTCCAGGGTCCAAACCCTTCTTGGAGTTCCTTTTCCTCCTTTGACCTACAAAACAATCAATTCAAGAAAGTACAATAGTATATGGACTAAACATCATAAAGAAACCATCTTCATATTATAATGAAAGGCAGTTAGTTATACAATTAAACAACCATTCACATATGAATCATAACACGAATATCATAAACATGAAGAAGATTTATATCAGGAACAAAGACATGTGTTTCTTTTATTATAGGCAAATAAAGTACAGAAAGGAATAATTTCACCTGATCCATCCTTTCGCAGGCTCCAAGTGGAACCATCTCTCGGATTCATCTAATCTCAAGCGTTTAAAAAACTCCTTCCATGACTTACTCCATGACATCTCAAGTAGTATGAAGACATCAACGCACACAAGGAAACAAGAGTTTCATGTAAAATTGGGGGAAGTGCAGGAGGCACTAGAATCTTCAGACCTGGTCAGGGAAATCTCAACATAATAATATTTCTCTCTCTTCTCTCCTACCTTTGGCCTTCCTATTGAAGCCTTTTTATACTTCTCCCAAAGTAGTTTTCTAGTTGGGAATTCATTGAGAACAGTTGGGCCACGGGTACTAATAGGTAATCAACAGGTGAAACCCATGATCTCTGCCCAAAATTAAGGAGATTTATTTTTTTTTAAGTGTTTTAAGACATATACGCGGGTTGGGTATACATAGACCCTCATATACACGTGTTTAGCTTAGGGAAATGTCGCGTATAGGGAATAAAATAGTTTTTTAAATTTTGGACCAGGTCTGGGAGGAGGGGTTGCCCTAGGCCATGAATGCAGCATCACAAACCTCAAGAGTGAGATTTAGAGCTATAACACTTTGTGTTTCCTAAGGACTTGGATAAGTTTTTGTTGTTGGTCACTACTTAGATTATTGTTAATGTTCAGGATCTTCTCTTGCTCGATTTCGATAGGTTTGCTATTATTGATTGTGGCTATTGGTATTGGTTGGTCATTGATATCTCTTAGGGAATCTTATTCAATCTCATTGTTAAGGACGAATTTAATCATGTGACATCTCAAATTAGACACTGCAACAGGGTGATTGATAAAAGTATTAATGGCTTCCTCTTCTGTTTAGTTTTTGAATTCAAGGGCATCTGCCACAGTGAATGGTGAACGAATGTTTTCTGTTAAATATGTTACAGGTTGTTTCTGAGTTCTTACAATGGTTAGGCTTGGCTGAGCGGGAGGGTATAAGACTAGATTCATTACATTATTTCCTCGAGTTATGGTCATACTACCTATCCGGCAACTTATATAAGCATCATTTGTTGCTAGCCAAGGCCTTCCTAGTATTAAGGGATTCCCATCTGGCTGGTTCCTAGGGTTAATAATTAAAAAATCTGCTGGATATTCCCAAGTGTCTATAGAAACCATCATATCCAGTAATGTTCCTTTTGGCTTAGTGACTGAATAGTTGGCAAGTTCCAGCAAGGTAGTAGTTGGTTCCAAGGATGTGATGCCAATCGTTTCGTAAGTTGTTGTTGTGAGAATGTTGATGGCTGCCCCTAAATTGACTAAAGCATTGGGAAAAGAGCGGCCATTTATTTGGACTATGAAAATGGGGTTTCCTGGGTCTTCATATTTTACAGGTGTCTCTCTGCCTAGTAATAAATCAAACAAAGTCGCCATAACATGGATAGTTGGGGTTATTTTTGTTTTCCTCACAGACTTCTTTACACAGAATTCTTTAATAGTTTTAGCATATATCGGAATGTATTGAATAGCGTGGAGGAGGGGTATTTTTATACAGATATTTTTGAGTTCACCGAGAAGATCAAGATCAGGATATTCAATTGGTTTAGGTATTATCAATCTTTCTGGGAATGGGGGAGAAGTAGTTATGATTTGCTCGGGATCCTTCTACCTGACTGTATCTTCTCCCTTCATTTTTTGCTGGCTATCTATAGTGGAAGGCTTATCTGGATATGTCTCTTTGGTTTCAGGTTGTAGATTTTTATCCTAATCTGGAGTAATTATGCAAATAGATCTTAACTTAAGTTCATTACATCCTCTCGACTCAACTTCAAGGTCTAGACTTTCAATAATTTATATTGACTAGATGGGTCTGTTGTTAGAATTTGGATTTGGTTGAGCTGGGAGTTGTGGCTATATATTAGATTGAGGATTTTTCTGCAATGTGTAAGGTGATGGTAAGGTTGTTTGAGATGGAGGAATTGTTCTCGTAGGCTAGTTTACGGATCATTAACAATTCGATTGCTAGTTCTGATTTTGTGAGGTAGAATGGGACCATTGAGAGGTATAGGCGTTACTCTGCCAGAATGGTGGAAGCTACGAGGAATTTAACCAGTTTGATTTATTGGGCCATGATGGCATAGAAAAGGCTTTAGGTGGCCAATTAGAGAAAGGTGGTTGGTTCTACCATGATGTCCCTAGACACTGTTGAGAATTATATTGTGAGGAAGGAAAGAAATAAGAAGGCTCTATAGGCATACCTGTCAGTCATACTTGCGATTGATGGCATTGGTTCATCAGATATACTAGTTCCACTTCCTCTTCGGCTTCCTTGAATACTGCTTTTAATCCAGGAAGCGATGGACAACTTTCCATAGCATGATCCTTAGCGCAAATGGCACATGTATGTATCATATCTAGCAGAAATTCTCTATGGTGGTGTTTCTTTCTGCAACATGGACAGAAAATAACCAAGTTTTGTTTTGCTTCGGCCTGTTTCTGTTTGGCTTGCATGATATCCAGTTGTGTTGTTAGGGTCCCCAAGGTAGCACTCTTGAAATCTTCGAGCAAATTCCCAATTTCAACTTGTGTAATGCTTCCTTTTGAGGTTCTATTATCTCTAGTGATCACATCATGCCTGGTTGGTTTCAACCTTGTACTGCCTCTGGAACACCTAATACACAATTGTACAATATTTTCATAATCCTCTTGATAAATATCCCCTTTCCCCATTAATTTTAATGTTTCTACCCATTGGTCTTTCATACCTTTAATCATTGTGGTTTTAAGAACTTCAGGGGGTAGATTTGAATAAGGAGATCTTCACAGGTTATATTGAAAATGTTCTACATATTTTTCAAGAATATCATTAGTCTTAGCTACCATTTGAAAGATTCCATCCTTTAGTTCTCTGCTTTAGAAAAAATCTTGGTATTTTTTTAGAAATTTTGTTTTTAGTTGTTCCAAGTCATTAATGGTACCTCCACCAAGCCCCATAAACCAACATAGAATTGCTCCCTTCAGAGTAGAAGGAAACAAATTCAGTTTTTGGGGGTCAGTAGTGTAATCATAACCCCTACATAAAACATCAAATTCAAAAAGGAATGCATCGGGATCCTCTGAAGTTAGCCCATGAAAGATAGGAATATTCCATAATGGGACATCTTTCATGGGACCATTGATAGTTGTGTCAACAATAGGATATTGTAATGTAGAGGTTTGAGGTTGTCACTGATTATTGGCCATTTGGTCAAAAGTATGCCAATACTCTTCAAGGATTTTCAGAGCTGGAGATTTGTTCCTGGGCCGGCTAGAAGAGACTTGTAAAATGATTTTAGCAGCACTTCCTTTGTCCAAAATACTAGGGGTCCTTTGTTCAACCATTATTTGAGGAGATTTGGGTTCTGATGATTTAGTCCTTTCAGTGCTACCTCTTTCTCCTCCTCCTTCACGAATATTGCAATAATTCCCTTCTTGTAAAGGGCTAAACTGCAAATTTTATTTGTTCTGAAAACTCTATTCAGACCCTTTAGTCCTACTATGAATCTTAGCATTAGCTGTAGATGGTGATCCTGCAGCCTGAAGGGTTACAGTAGGGTTTCTTGTGGAAATGATTCAGGGTCCTATTGATGAATGAGACTCAGCTTTCTTATGATATCATCAATGAAGGCTGATTGTCCGAGGGTCATTTGTCCCTTGGATTTTTCAGAGTTAGGTGGAGGAATTAGATCTTTTTCTTCTCTTTTATTCTTAGTAATTCATACAAAAATAAAAACATTAATTTCTTCTTGAATTCCTACATAATTTTTCTAAAAATAGGGCAAGGGAACAAGAACTCTACTTACTTGTACGCAGGTTCTTACCTTCCGTTTTTAATACCCAATTCTTTCACAACAAATAAACATCAAATTTCTATTTCTACTTCAATTCATACCCAATTGTGCAAAAGCGAGTGAGGGAGCAAGCACTTTAATTACTCATATGCAGGTTCTTATCTTCCGTTTTTAATACCGAATTCTTTCCCAACAACAACTATCAAACATACATCACTCTCTGTGAAATGGCAACACTCTCCCCGACAACGACACCAAAATGTTGGGTGCTATAAGGTGTCACTAAAAAATCCTAATTTCCTCACATTAATCATCAACCTGGGTATGTCTTTCTATTCCAAGAGTGTACACAATATGTGCTAATGATATATCTATGGAGAGTAGGGATTTAAGATGATTTATTAAATTCAATACAAGAGTAAACGGATCAAATCATAAATCTCAAGCTTGTAACTTCAAGGAAAATAACCTATGTAAGCATCAAAGCTCAACCTTAACCAAAACCAAGATTCAATCTTAATCAACATATTCTAATTGCAATCACATCAACCGAGTGCACCGTAGCAATAACAAATCTCTTCCAGTTGAATCTAAACTACTACATCAAAATAAAGCATCCAATGTAATCAATAACATTGTATCTTTTAATGAATAGGAAATAACTCACATCTAATGATTAATTCAATCCACAACATAAATAAATGAAATCAATTGATAGAGTTAAGAAGTAATGAAATACATACATGAAATCCACACCAATGAAAGTAAATCGACTATAAAACTGTAAAGTAGAATAATTAAACTTGCATTAAAGGAAAAGTAAAAGTATAACACAGGGAACAATAGTTGAATCCACCAGTGACTGGCCCCAAGCCACCAGTGAATACTACATAACTACTTCAGAATATCACGAGTGAACAACAACTCAAATTATGTATTAATCATCAAATTCGAATGTCATTACAATGTACTGCGCTCTTCAAAATGGCACTTCGTATATTAAAATTACAACCTTCTTCAGAAAGGCAAGAAGTTCCCCTTTATAATCGAGGAGTAAAAGAGATAAATGTGATTCCTTAAGATCATGAGATCCCAAAGAATTCACAACTACATGCTATTATCAGACAATATTCCAACTTGCATTGATCCTCTTGATTCATTCCTTGATTCGTCTGCATAAGACGTTCTCCTTTTCCCCTATTTAACATTTGTTGTTCAAACTTTTGAACAACAATTGTTGCCTTTGCCAATTTCTGCATAAAAAACAATGAAACTTAGTTTTTCTTAGTCAAACCGTATCAAAAGCAATTTCATTCATTTCTTATTGAAATTTTATCAACATCTTACTACATCAGCGCATAAATGCATAAAAAGGAGGAAAAAGACAGTGTAATCAAGAGTAAACGTATACCCATTGTATGGCCCAACAATAAGAAAACTTTTATCTGCCCTTGGGGTACCTTTGCATACAAAAATATGCCTTTTGGCCTTAAAAATGCTAGAGCAACTTTTCAGTGGGCCATGTCCTATGCTTTCCATAATATCAAACATATCATCAAAGCTTATTTGGATGACCTATATTCTTGTTAACACAAGATAATTGATCATCGTCATCATCATTGATTAGTTTTTCAGTGATGTCATCATTATAAAATTTAGTTGAATCCAAATAAATGCATTTTCACTGTCACATTCATTTGATTATTTTGATTCATAGTATCTACAGAAGAGATTTGTGTAGATCCTTTCAAGGTTGAGGCAATACTTCAGTTGCCTCCCCCATCTACCATCCGTCAACCTCAAAGTCTCCAAGGAAAAGCCAATTTCCTACCGAGATTTATCATTAATAATGCTGAGATCACAAAAGGATTTATGAGATTGCTGAAGAAAGAAGTTCCATTTCTATGGAACGATTTCACTCAACGCTCATTCGATCCTATGAAAAAAGAAATGACCTTTACTACTTTATTGAGACCACCCAATTATAGCAGAGATTTACTCTTATATCAACAAAATCAACCATCAATATGGTTATGGTTTAGGAAGATGATGCTCTCCATGAGCACGTGATTTATTTTCTGAGCCGAGGTTTGGTAGGTCCTAAATTATGATACTCTCATATAGAGAAATTAGCTTTCATAACTATTCATGTTGTCGAGTGACTTCGACACTATATTATTCTTAGAAAATCTTATGTCTTAGCAGTTATCAACCCATTTCAGTTTTTTATTAGTAGGCAAGTGATTGGGGCCAAATATGACAGATAGATTTTTATTTTACAAGAATTCCACCTCGAGTTCTTGTCATCCAAATGTAAGAAATCTTTTGTATTTGTGGAATTAATCTCAGAGTTGCCTTGTGAAGAAGAAATAGTTTATGAGGAATCATTCCCTAATGAACATATTTTCCTTATTTCTTCACAATCTCCTTGGTATGGAGATATTATAATATATCTTCAGACGTCGAAGTTTTCCCTCACTTTTTCAAAGGATAAGCGAAGAAAATTGTGTCCCTTAGCTAAAATTTATGTTATTATAGGTGCCACATTATATAATTGGGGGCTTGATTCATTCCTTAGACATTTCTTAACCTTATAAGAAGTTGAATCAATGCTGAATGATTTCCAGAGTGGAGCTTGTTGTGGTAATTTATCTGGGCTTGCCACAACCCAAAAAATCTTGCATGGCAAGTATTTTTATCCATTGTTTTTCAAATATTGTGTTGAAGCTGTCAAAAAATTGCATCCTTGTCAGGTTTATACTTGAAAAATGTGTGCTCAACCAACTCCACTCTTTCCTGTTATTACCGTTAGTCCATTCACAAAGTCGGGAATTGATTTTGCAACTTGTAACCTGCCTTCAATAAAGGGTCATAAGTATATTATTGTAGGAGTGGACTACTTTACTAAGTGGACAGAAGCTATACCCACATTTTGGAATGATGATGACACAACAACCCTGTTTCTATTCAACCAATTCATTTCTCATTTTGGTAACTCAAAAGAGAGTGTCACTAACCATGGAAGTCATTTCCAGAACAAGATCATGGCTAAATTGACTCTCAAGTTGGATTTCCAATCAGAGCATTCATCTCCTTACTATCCTCAGGCCAATGGTCAGGCGGAAATCCTTAATAAATCCTTGAAAGTTATCATGCAAAGGACAATTAATAAATCTTAATCCAATTGGAATATCATGTTATATCCTTTTGCTTTGGGCATACTGGATGTCAGTTAAGGCCACTACAGGTTTCACTCCTTTTCAACTAGTTTATGCTTTGGAATCAATCTTCCTTGTGGAATGTGAAATTTCTTCTCTTAAATTAGTTGTAGAACTTCTTCAAGACACTTCCAGTCTTGAATAATGCCTTGTTTATTTGCAATGCATTGCCAAGTAGCATCGAGAAAACTGCAATTAACGAAGCTCATAAAAGGGGAATGAAGATCCATTATGATAAGGTTGTGCATCCTAGGGTTTTCTCTGAAGGTGACCTTGTCGTGGTCCATGACCGAGACAAAGATGCCTTGGGGTAGGAAATTTCAAACCAATGTGGTACGATCCTTTTGTTGTTAAAATTGTCTTTAGAAAATGAGCTTATGAATTGGTCTCTTTTGATGGAAATGTGTTGGTGGAGCCCAAAAATGGCCTCTATATTGAGGAGTATTATACCTAGGCATCTACCTAGAATTTGCTTGGTTGTAGATATTGAATATATTTGTGCATATGTTTCTATAGGTTTCATAGTGATATCGATAATTTTTATCTACTTTGGCCAGTATCGATGGATGACCTGGTATATCTAGGGTACACCGATGATGCTAGTCAACATAAAACAATGTAAACTTTGAAACGAGAACTGATACTGTTACCCGTTTCGTAGAGATAGAAAAAAATGACTCGATTTTCAAAAGTGGTGATGCAGAATACACATGTTTTTTTTAGAACATGGTTTTTGGAACTTTAATTTTTTTTTATGTTCAAGAATGAAATCAAGTTTTAGAATGGTAGTGATTTTCATGCTGATTTTAAAAAGTGAGTATTCTGCATCACACCTTTTTTTTAAAAGACCTATTTTTTGACTTTTCATTTTCTAGTGTGTGAAATGTGAAAAATTATTTTCTAAATTTGATAGTTTTTGAAGTCGTCATCTTATTCATATTTTCTTGTTCTCTATCTTAATTTTTTTTTTTTAGGGGGGTTTTTATTGTTTTGCGTTTTTAAATTAGAAAGTTGATAGTTTGAATTTTAGATAATCTACATATTTATACATCCTTAATTAATTTTTCAATCCACATGAAATAATTGTTTCTAAAAAACAAAATTTTTTAACAATGGACATAAAAATAACCATTTTTAACATAAATATAACAAAAAAACAAAACGTTTTGATAATTTTTTTCTAGAATTAACATGTCAAAATCACAATTTTTATACAAAAATATCAACTAAAAATGGTCAAATACTAGTTTTTTTTATGAATTTCATGTCAAAAAAATAATAATAAGAACTTTTTTTTCAAAAAATAATAATTAACTTAAAAATCAATGTGAAAATCACAAATTAAAAATATTGAACACATAACAACTTTAATTCATTGATTATTCTTTTCGTGAAATGTCAGAGTCAAAACATTGCAAAGCTTGATTTCCAGGTATAACTTAAATTTAATGAAATGTCATGTAATCCAAACTCTTCATCCTCTAGAGTTTCATCATTGTCATCTTCCACAATATTTTCTGCTTCCTTTTGCGCAATTTCCTCTTCTAATTGGTCTTTGATGTCTGCAAATCTCCCAATATATGTCTTTCCAAACATTCCATGTAATGGTGGTTGGGGTTCATTTGCCTTTTTTGCCACACGTGATTCATTAAAGTCCCCTTTCCTCAACCCAATTTCTTGCATTTCATCTGGAAGAAATTGAAGAGCATTAATTCTTTACTGAATGAAATTGCATTGTAATGGATCTTTCTCAATTGCAATGCAATTTCTTCCTTTTTGAAGGCAGCATGCTAGTGTTGTACCTAATTATCAAGCACAAAAAATAATGAAGTAAATTAGTACAATGACATATTAATTAAAAAAAGAACATATTGAAATTCAATTCCATGTGGAAAAACCTACCTGAGCCAAAAAATAAATCCAGAACCCAATCTCCTTCATTTGAACATATATCTATAAGATAGTTAATCAATAATTGTGTTTTCTGATAAATGTTAACTATCTCTCGTTTCGTTTCTTTGTCTTCATATGTTAGTTTTCTCACAACAGCATCATAAGTCAGTATTTGGCTATGACTCTTTCTCTCCACCCGATTAAAAATCATAGACATATGGCTATCA
>APFE031271205.1:29270-81775 GCA_000404065.3 Pinus taeda | reverse complement strand
AAATTAACTTTGTTTGAGACAAAAAAAATTGGTTTTATTAGCATTTTTTAAAAAGTTTGAAAATTGACCCTAAAAAAAAAAAACGTTATTCCAGTAGCATCACTTTCGTTTTGAAGCTATATTTTGCACTATATTTTGCACGAAAATTTCGTAGTCACCGCCATTTTTAAAACACGTTCAAAATTGGCACCTAAAAAAAAAACATCATTCCAATATACACACTTTTCGTTTTTAGCACTGTTTTTGATGTTTTTTTGGGGTTTTTGGGCCAGAGTTCCTGTTTTGAGTGTATAGTTCCCGTTTCAAAGTTTACATTGTTATAACCAGAATTTGGCTTCCACGGCTTGGGTGATTTACTATCCATCTAGTCAATTGGTTTCAACAGGGATATGTATCGACCCTGCTTCAAATAATGTTGTCAAATATATTATTGTTGTTAACTTACTATATGAAACAATATCTCTTGGAATTGATTGGTTACTAGTATACTTGGTTTCACAACTGGTGGTTTCACAGCTAAATAACATCTATCGTGTGAGAGATCCTTATTTATATCACCATTTTTGAAAGTGCATTTATTACAAGGATAATTTAATTTTATCACGTTTTATTCATATTCCATGATCAAAAAATTTATTTCTTGATTCCATAGTTGTTTTCCCTCTGTTCCTAAAGGTCTTTCCACTTCACATAGCCCCAAATATCAAGGTAGTTGCATAACCCACTTTTCACACAAGAACATCTTAGTCCAATTATTTAAAGACTTTAAATATTTACCTCACGGTCCCTGAAGAAGCGGTGCTCTGTTTCACTATAACTGACCAAGCTATTGACTGTGAAATCTATGAAGAACCATCCTATGATCAAGCCAATGATCGACAACGTGTGCGATCTTATCTTCAGAGACTTCTAATCTTTGCACTAACTCTAGGGCCTAGAATATTTGACTGTCAGGCCTCCACCTTCCTTGGCCATCTGCCAATTTTGTGATCCACTCATACAACTCGACTGGGAAGGAATGAAAGAAGATCTTCTATATCTGTGTGTGCAAATATCTGTCAAACCACTGTTCATTCATCAATCGTGGATTCTTTTTCTCTTGTACCACAAATTCGTTGATCATTTTATCCAACCAGTCTTAGATCTCCTTCTTAGTTGGATTCTAGTGATGCGACATCACACATATCTTTATGCAGTTGCCAGTCCCGATAATGGAACCATTTGTTGGCTTGATGAGCCCTAACCCAAGTTGAACGTTAATTAGGCAAGAAAATCCCTACACTATTTTCCCTTTCAACATCAATCCTTGAAGCACAAACTGAAGTCTCACCTGAACCAGTATGGGAGGATGTAGGAACCAAGTTTCCACACCCTGAGATGGTAGTGATGTCATTTTATACCCTAATCCTTCCTTCACACAGACAAATAAGATTTTTAGGTCTTATTGATATACTTCTCTCATTCGGCTTATAGACCTTCGCCAAGGTTTATGGTCGTCCTTTGCGTACCCTAAATAGGCAAGTTAGACAATTATGTGCCTCTATAATTACTCTTACTATTGTATTTACACAGATTCGCTTAGATACTAGATAACTTCAACATGCATTAATAATCATTATCTTCGCGTAAACAGATATTCTTACTTGTATTCATATAACGAAGTAAAACACAGATTTGCGCAGCAATACAACATTAAATAATAAACCCAGTATTCAACATAGCATAATATCATGCATTCATAAGAGAAGTAAATAGCTCATACATAGGTAATTCCAAAATAATTCTCTTTATTGATGTTTAGATCTCCTTTATAGACTCTAACTACCCGGTGCACACAACTACAAGGGTCTGCTCAGTCAACCACAGACTTCTACCCTAGGCTTCTATGCACACAGCTATAGAGCCTCTCTCCTATGCTACGACTCTTCACTCTTAGTTCTCACAAACCCATTACATCAATGACTCTTCAAAACATATCTCAAATTGAACTAGAAACTGCCTTAGACTCTTCTAAGACATCACTTTTTATACAATCCCATGGTCCACGGACCAAGGGTGGATCTCATAAAGCCGACACAAGTTACATAAGCAAAGGGTGGAAACCCTTGATGACTCTTTACATCTTCTCACTCTGTGACCACAAAATGTGGATAATTTACATTCTTTATACACAATTTGGGGTTTTAACCGAAAAAAGGACCCTAGGGGACCTATTCCCAACAACATCTAATCAACCATTAGATTTCCATATTAATCATTCATCATTAAAAATAGAAGATAATAAAAATCAATATGTATATATGGTCATCACATCATGAAACCATTTGTATATAGATATAAGTTTTATGTTCAAAATATTATACAAAATGGGGACAAAATGTCCTACAAAATTATGGCTTAAGCCCAATCATGTCTATCAAAAATGATTTGGAGATATCTAATCTATATCTATGGGTCCTACACTGAATGTGGATCTTGGAAGAAGATGATGGAAGTAGCCATTTGTCAAAAAATCTACACCCAATCTCATGGTACTCCTACCACACATCTATGCATAGTCTCTCGTAGATCCTTTATCGCTACCATAGGTACCTGGTGAGTTAATCTCTCCAAGTTCCTTTGTATGGTATGGAGGACACTCTTAGTCTTAGTTGCGGTATTTTCCATGTCTCTTCCATGATGCCTATGCCTGGGTAGACCCTCGGGTATTAATAGTCCCACATCTATGTCATTATCAAACAATTTTTTAATAATTTTTCTCTTAGTGAAAATAATTTCAATTCATAATTTTTGAAATCCAAAAAAAGTCAAGTAATATTAAAAACATAAAAATAATCTTACCAATGGAACCCCATGCAGCGCTGGGCTGAAGTACTAGATCTGGATCTGCTCTGAAGTCCATGCCTACATAGGGGTAGTCCTCGATGGCAATGACTTATTGTTCCCACCTAAGGAAAAGGTCGTCATCAAATGTTGTTCTAAGGACATCACCACCCCCTAGCATCTTCATTAAGTCATCTGATATACCTATCCATGGATCTCTTGGGCTACTGATGGTGGACATCACTTTGGGTTGAAGTCCTGGTAGTCTCTCAAGGAAGAAAGTGCATAGGATAGTACCATACCTAAAATATTTGGTATTGCTCTTCTCGATAGAAATAATTTTCTTTTTCAGATTCGTTAGGAGGGGTTGTGTACCAATCAAAAATTGTGGTGAGGTAGTATGATTCTAAGCTCATTGTAACATGTGATGCTTGGTGCGATGACGTTGATCCTTTTACCCTCACAATGGTAAAAAGGAGAATTATGAGGGGAAAACTCTCCACATTCTTGATTGGGATCTGTGTCCCTACCTTCTGATTGTTTCTGGGGAAATAAATGTGAATCTAATCATCCATACTGAGGCTTCCTCAGGCCTTCACTTGTAAATTGATTGGGTCGCCTCTCTAGGAAAGTCCAGTAATGAAGTATATATCTTCTACTTCAATTCACAAGGGCATCTGATCAATCATAAAGCATCTTCTTCTAGATCCCATTAATTCACGAGCATTTCTAGAAACCTTGTGTTAGATTTCATATTTGGAATTTTGAAAATTTTCAACAATCCACATCCACTCAGTACATCTAATGCTAATGTATCATTCATTACTTCATTATCTACTGCACTTTTCTCCCTTTGCTTCCATGTGATTGTTATCCTACAGTTTAACGCATTTTCATCTAATAAAATCCATGATTTAAATTTTTTCACTACGCACACATAGGTTCACTTCATACACAGTCACGTATAGGGCTTACTGATATGTGAATTTGATATATCCAACCCATTTACGTGTAGACCAAAAATCTAAAAATAAATTTCCCATGGTAAAATTCTTCAAAAAAATACTTGAAATGCACAAAATGTCATTGAAAGATTGAATTAGGAGATTATTGGGAAGTTTGAGGGTTGCTCTCATTGAGAAATTTGGTGGATTGTGGTTACCGGTTTTTGCTCCAGAGCTCTTGCACTCAATTGTTAGAAAGACAAACGAGGCTTGGTAAGTTAAAAGGTCTATTAATAAGTTGAAATTTCAAGAAAAAACTTTAAAAACTGACTTTTGCAAAGTTTATGTTTCTTATTTTATTTTATAAACTTTTTTACCTTTTCAGTTTAAGTGCTAGGAAAGGTTGTTTATCAGGTTAAATTGGAGATTTTGAGACATTTTCTAGCAATTGGATTCCATGACCACTGACCTATCATGGTAATTATCATTTTCATCACTGGCATATAGGTTACGGAAGATCACCTTTTTCATTGCGTTATGCATTCTAGCCTCCATATTGCGATATGTTTCCATAGGGTCGACCCATTTTGTTCTGATTCTTGAACCATTTTCACTCACCGACTTATAAAATCATGACATGATGGTAGAGCCATCCCTTACATGGGATTCCTAGTTAGATCCTCACTAGCATATGTTTCCCATTCTGTAAAGATTGAGTAGGCTTGGGAGTCCTCTTTAGTCCCACCTTGACTTTTGCGATGAAGCTTCATTCTCCTTCTTCTTTGCTATCTTTCTAGCTTTATACCCTAGACGCTCCAACATGTTGATTTTTATTGGTTCATTGCATGTCGTCTATTTGTGATTTTTGGGCTTAAGTTAGCTTCACTTGGACTCATTTATAAGCCACTTTTTGACCATGCCTTTCTGCA
Organism: Pinus taeda; assembly: GCA_000404065.3. NCBI lineage: Eukaryota > Viridiplantae > Streptophyta > Pinopsida > Pinales > Pinaceae > Pinus > Pinus taeda. The sequence goes on along the minus strand of APFE031271205.1, from coordinate 77,079 downwards.
AAATCAACCTCCAAATCACTTAGCCTCTGCATCTTGACACCTTATGCCCATGGAAAGAATATTGCTGTAAGTTTCATTGACTAGTTTCATCACCTTACATTGAGCATAGTAATGTTCCTCTCCTAGGAACTAGCGCATCTGTATTTGGACACTCATTCTTTCCAATGTACCATACGTATTCTTTTATTCTTTTTTCATGATTTTAAAATATGAAAAATAAAAAAAAATTATATATTCCAAAATGAGTGGGAATGGGACTTTGCTTTCATAATTAATCACGACAAGAGTTAGTTTTGTTGCCCTTGAGCAAAGCACTCAAAGAAAGTATTTCCTCCATCGCGATCGGATTTAGTTTGACTTATGAGAGTCATAACCTTGTCATTGAGATAGTACTCCTCCAATTGGTTATATCATCCAATCATATGGAGAGTCTTTTCATGCCTCCTGTATGAAAAACTTATACAAAGTTATCATATGTTACCACATAGTCTCATTTGAATCATGTTTTTGTTCAAAGGAAGTAAACCTGAGTCGACTTTTCTGCGGTGTCCCTTGACTAATTTTCAGTTGGCCATACACGGTCTGTCTGAGTTATGTTCAGTACCACATCAGCTATTCGGTCGTTTGCTCGTGCTAGTTAATAAGGTCTCCATTGAATTCTTGTTGGAGAGTCTGCTCTTATTGACTTTGACAAATTGCTCTCGGAGTAGCTCTAGAGCTGCAACCTAGCCATATTTCCATCATTAATAGGTGACCTTGTTCTCAACATCAATCAATATCATGTGTCTTTGATTGAGTGATTTCCCTTGTATTTAACGTCAGCTTACATTTGTTGGATAAAATTAATTGCTTAATAGATACATAAAACAACTAATCACGTAGACATTAATTATCAACCCAATGAGCATCTTCTTATTTCAAGGCAATCAGAAAAATATATGCATAACAAATACCAACAAATAACATTGGTTCCATATGATTGTGTTATATACTATGAAGCCCATTGAACAAGAAATAAAATGTAAGACATCAATAATAAAACTAAAATTCAAAAGAAGAAAGTAAATGACAAGAAAAACAATTATTCTAATGACACAATTTGAATCATTGCTAAATTTAACCACACATTGATGAATTGGAAACTTAATCTATTTCACCCAACATAACAATGATTGAAATTCAAAGAAACAAGCACATAATTAAACTACTTTACATGCTCAAGACAACACTTCATCCAAGGTAGTGGGCCCAACTTCCCAAGACTCATGTGCGCCTTGAGGAGTAAGTCAAATTAGATTACATATAACATATCTAACTCAATGGATTGCTTCTTTGATTAAAACATATGAGAGAAATAATTGCAAAAAAATTGAAGTTCTTAGATTTTCCTCCAATTCAACAATTGTTCATCTCTCTTCTCTCATCTCTTATCTCTTCTCCTACATCCTATCTAATAATTGTCCATCTGCTATCTCCTAATTATCCCTCTTCTCTTCTTTGATCTCTGTTTTCATAAATACACAGAGAGCAAAGGGAAGTTATAACAAAGTTGATTACAAACTTATTTCCATTAAAAAATTTGGATTGGTTACATAATCTCAATAAACAAGATCATCTAAAATATGTTCCCATCATCATTTAGTTGGAACAAGTCGAATCTAGTATTTCAATTGGGAGAATTTGGAAAATGGCCGCAACAGAGAAAATCACCTTAAGAGAACCTTGTGTTTCTCTCAATCAAAGCCAAATTTTACAAAACTGCTCACAACAAAGTTGATTTGGTCCGTTCTTCACAAACCCATGCCTTGGATTTTCCATATTCATTTTCATTTGCCTGAAATATCCAATGCAAAATTGTCACTACTTATCCCAACAAATTTCTAAGTTGGAATATTTGATTATCAGTTGGAAATCAAATTTGCAATTTGGAAAAGGTCTTGGAGGCTAAAATCATGAGTGATGTTATAAAAAATTCATTAATAAACCACCATTGCAAAAATAATGCATAATAATCTTCAATATATAAAAAATAAAGGACAAAAAATAATATTTATCCATAATAGCATAAATAATTCTAAAATGGAATTATATGATAACATATGATAAATGATGTGATAAAGAATTGTAGAAATGGATGAAATAGACATTAGAAAGTGATAATAATAATGGAAATTAGTGGCCCAACAACATTTTTGCACATTGGGATTCGTGCAATACCTTGGTTCCATTTGGCCCTATTGGTGGATTCCTCACCTCTGTGTCACCTTTTGTTATTGGTTAGTTCAAAGGGTTCCTGTCGTGCACTAGCCACATCTTGTGTATGTCGGAAGCGTGCTTTGGTATGGGTGCTTTATCTTTACTCATCTAATTCCTTCCAAATTATTTGCCTACATTTTACACTCGCACTCGATTGATGTGGGATGCCTTAATGCATTCTTTCCAATAGATATTTTTGCATCGATTCAAACTCATTGTTCTAGGAATAAGGTCTAGAGTCATTTTTCAGTAACTTAGGGTTTGCAGTCATCAGTGGTAGACTCCTTCACTATCAAAAATGAGAATACATCAATGTCTCCTGATTGATAGATTCTCTCAACTGTTCGACTTCAACTCATTTATTCACACTTGTTAGATTGTACTAGGGTACCTTGACTCACATCATCATTATCGATGAGTTTTCTCACAATTTTTAATGGTATACGTCAAGGACTAGTAATCAAACAATTTTTGGCATGGTTGACTTTAGCTCATTTATTCCCATAGTGTGGAAATGTACCATGGCGGTAGGTGAAGACCTCAAGTTGCATCAACATTTCTTGGTTCACTTGTCAATTCCTTCAGTTTGCTGTGAGTGACACCATCCACCTTATATGTTGCAGTTCATCACAACAACATCTTTTATGTTGGCTCCCGAGTTTCATGCAATACGATTACTCCAATTTTTAACTTGGTACTTTGAGGATCAGTTATGTGACATGAGTGGTAAGATATCTACTTCAACATCACTGATCAGTTCTTTTATATGTGATATTGTGACATGGCCTTGATATGTACTTTTACAAATATCATCAGAAGATCCACTATGTATTTCTCAATTTCATTTTTACTTGTATACATATTGGATTCACTCTACACTTGATATGAAAACATGCTTTACTATCTCTGAGCATGGGTATGCTTGCCTCAGACATGAGATTTATTTTTGATCTCTTCCACTCATTTGGTAGGATGGAATCCGGTGATCTCCTATCAAGTTCTCGCATGATTCTTTCTATACACTTAATACATTTCGGCCATCAAGTACCCCTTCTGACCTCACATATGGGGGGAGTCTGCCATAACACTATTTACCACCCTAGAGATTTGATGCTCTCAGCCACGGTCTTGGGCAACCATTTCCCTTTAGACTTGGTCCATTTACTAAAAAGCATTATTTTAAATTCCATACATGACCCTGCCCTTCAAAAAGTGTGTGCACACATGGGTTGCACTATAGCCAACCCGTATATATGATTTATAAAAAGGAAAAAATATAAAATCCCTATTTTATGGGTGTGGTTTACAGGTTACACGAGAAGCTTACTGACAGGAGCCCGTGGCCTAACTATATCCCAACAGAAAAAATTGTTTTGAGATTATATAAATACACCTCATGGGGAAGGCCTAAGGGGTGAGAAAGATAGGATATTGATATTATATCCAATTGGTCCTTGATTAAGTCTGATTTATCCCTGTGCCTCCTACACTCCCAACTATAAGAAACCCTTCTTTCATCATAGAGATGTCCATATCATTTATATGGAATCTATGTGTATGCATTTGGAAGAGGATTGTTGAGGCTAGGGATGGATGAATCCAGAGGAAGGTTTCACTTGGAGTCCTGGATGAATCGGGTTGTATTCTTCCACATTATTTTGCAGCGATTAATAAAGAACCTTTGTCTTGTTCCTGATGTTATGATCTTAATGCTCTAATTCATGTTATAATCGACTTATGTATGTTTTCATGATTTATATTTATCTATTATATAATATATATATATTACTATATATATATATATATATATATATATATATATAATATATATATATATATATATATATATATATATATATATATATATATTATATTATAATATATATATATATATCATATATATATTATATATATATAGATATATGGTTACATGATCTAACATTTATATCTTGAACATGATTTGAACTACTACTAGTATATATTCGTTTCTTGAATGAGTTGCAAGTTTTGTAGCATTGGAGGAAGTAGAGGTTTTGGACACTACAGGAACAACCTCAAAGTAGGACCTTCAGGTACTATGTCTTCTTCCCACTTTAGTATTTTAAGCATTAGGAATACTTGTTTTCTTGCTTTTTGCTGGTGTATGCCCTTCGATCTGTTGGGGTGCTCAACCCATACCCTAGGGTGTAATATTCATGTAACACCAAAGTCATCAATTTCCATTGTGTCTACTTTCACCCTAGAACTTATGAGTACATCATTATTCTCTATCAGAGAAAGTGGTGATATGCCTCTCACTCATTTGAGGAGTCTCGTGCATCTTTTCTCACGCACTCATGATTATTCATTTTCATTCTCTTGTATTCTTCTCTTATTTTCTCACATCATTGTTGTCTCTTGGCCCTTCTTATTTTCTGGATATTGGTCGACTACTTGTATTTCCAATTATAATTTTGTTTGGTACTTTCTTGTTGTTCTTTTCTATAAGACAACCTTCTTCCTTCCATATTTATGAATTTTAACTGATTCTCCAACTTTACTTCTTTATTTTTATTTTATTTATTTCTAACAATGCTTTACCCCTCCAAGCTGATTCGACTTAGTGTCGGTGACTGAGGGTGTAGAAAAAATCCATGTTTATTTTCTTAAAAAGTAATCCCAAGATTCTTTTGTACCATGAGACTATGCATCAAAGAAGTTATGCTAGTTATTTTTCTGCTTCCGTCGATCAGTATTTATTGGAATCTACAATAGATGTTAGTATTCGACGATATGGCCTTCACCCATTGTCAAGGAGGAAATTTTGTAAAAGTGTGGGAATTGAGGAAAAGAAGATATCATGTAGATCATTAAATAACCTAGCCATGACATGTTTGATAAAGGTTGTTTCCTTTATCACTCGTTCTTCACAAAAAATATTCAAAATTGACTTGATCCACTTGTGCATATTATTCGACTGTCATTTGGTAACTTCAACAAAATTTGGGAATCTAACTCATTTTTAGGTTTTTCCATGAGAAATTTGGTCAAGAAATTTCTCGATATCTATCGGGGTGTCTTTAATAAAATTCTCATGCAATTAAGTGAAAAAAATGGATTTTTCTTCTACTAACAACAATATATTCCTTTCCTCATAATTATTTAGATAGTTTTTAATTTTTGTCTCTCACTACAACTATATCTCTTCCAATGCTAACATTTATACCTACATATTTTTCATCACTCAAGTGAAAAACTACCGGCTACAGAACCAATTTTGTAATATAGGGAAAAGTGTACATGGTTACCATTAGCATAGACAACAAGCATTCACATATTAAAGCACATAAACAAAAAATAAGACAAGAGATACAAGTAGTGGAGAACCAACGGAAGCACACTTTATATCATATTGTTTAATAGCTAATGAAAATGGATACATTGATGGATAGATAAATATTTATATCACATCAGAATCATTCCATCAATCTAACTATCCAACCAAACTATAATTAATTTGACTTTCATTATCATATTAATAGTCATCTTTACAATGTATACTTTTTTACTTGACTAGGCTAGTTGACTAAGTTGATTAGCCCCTCCGACAATAGAAATATAAGCTCTAGACTTCCACCTCCATTATACATTATTGTGCTACCTAGGTGACATCTTTTTTATTCAATTGAGTGTGCCAAGATTATTTTGGAGACACGTGAGAGTTGGGTGGTAGGGCATTTTTCTATGGAGAAGACAATAACAATCCTTCAATAGTATTACTATTGGTCAAAGCTTCTAAAATATGTCCAACAATATATCAAATCATGCATCGCTTGTACATTGATAAAGAAATAATAAAATGTGAGGGGTTGTAAAATCCTCTACGTACTTCAAAATTCTCTGGGAGTTAGTCTCCATGGATTGCATCTTAGGTTTTCCATCCATAAAATGTGGTAATGATTGTGTGTTTGTGGTGGTCAACCGATTCCCTTAGATGGCCATTCTAGAATCATGCAAGAATATTGTCATAGCTAAATCCATTACTAAATGTTAGAAATATATTTTCAATTATGGAAAAGGTGAAGCATATGATTGAAAAGGCACTGGCAGTTGCAAATAAGATCAACTCAAGTATGGCAACAACGATGATGGGTGCAGTGACTTTGTAGCTAATTATAGCTCTGCAAACCGGGTCAATTGTACTAGGGACCCAATCATATGGATAGAGTTCAGAAATAGCTTTCCAATGGTATATTGAAGTCCATAAAATTCCTCCTTAATCATAAGTTATTTTCAATCAAAGACATGAAGCCCAAAAAGTCAAAGTTGTAGCCCTATAATTAGGGAAGGTTCAAATTGGTGCACATTTGGCACTTGTTCCAAACTCAATAGAGCCTTTTGGTGGAGCGTCTAAATCGAGAGATGAGAAGATGCAGGTGCAAAACATAGAAACAAGGGAAAAATATGATTGGATGATAGTGGAGCCCTCATAACATGTAATTTTAGCAGAGATTCCCTAGATTGCGGGATAATGCGCAAACGTTTTTAGACTGCAGATGACATAGATCATGAATACATGGAAAATATTTTAGTAGTAAAAAAAGGTAAGGATTGGTAGAAGTGTGCAATGAAGTTGTACCAAGAGCCACATCACCCTAAGAGACTCTCCCTGAAAGAATTCAAAGGTACTGAAAAGGCTAAGCCCCAAGATGACGCAGTGCAAGGCTAACATGGAAAAGGGTGAAACAAATATGATGGGAAGAAGCATTAGAGCATGTAGGCTTCATGGGATAGCTGATCTTGAAGGTATGTCCTTAGAATAACTAGGATCAGGTGATGTTTGTAAGATTCAGTATGACACATATTCAGACTATATGAAGAGTTATGAAACGTGAATGAACGTGGTTGTTATATGTTATAGTTTTTAAGAAATAAATTTGTTGAAAAGGAAATGCCTGTGACCGCCTCTACCTAAATACTCTTGATAGAATGGATAAATCTTGCCATTATTATATTGGCTCATCTATGCAAGATGGAAGGAAACATGGAGGTAGCAACCTACCCTGGGAGGGTTGTAATTGGTTCATGAGTGTAGTAGAGGTCACACTAGGACAAATCATCATATAATAGGGACCCTAGAGGTTTCAAAGCTAACGAAAGAAAAAACTCTTTGGGTTTAATAATTCTCAGACAGGGTGGTAAATAAAATTAAAGCCACAAAACCAATAATAAAAACACACGGGACATGCCACCTTATAGGCTCTGCTCTGGAAGGAAATAAAAGAGAGAATGGGAGGTTTGTCTGAGTTGATGTGGCAGTAAGAAACGATGGTGGAGAAAGTAGTAGGATAGGACCAATGGTACAAGAGCACATAGAGGATGGAAAAACACATGACACATAACCCTAGAAGGGCAACCCCAGAGGTATTTAAAATTTTGCACTAGGAAGCAAAGGTAGTGGCCTTAAGGCAAAGCACCTGAACATGGTTTGGGAAGGTGTTTTAGACCAAGATAATAGAATATTACCAAATAAATTAATCCCTTAGGGATCTAGTATAATGGGCCCAATGACATTATATGAAACAGTTAAAAGTGAATTTTGCCTAGATTTTGAATATTTAGCATGAATGGTTGGGAAACATAAATTTTGGCATATTTGGGTGTTTAATATACCAAACCAGTAGTGCTAAAACTCATATAAAAGAAGCATCAATGAGTTGGCAGTGCAAGACAGAGACATAGATAGGATTGAAAGAAAATTTAGCATAATAGATCAACTTGGCGATGCACCAAATGTAGAAAAGCTCTCCTAAATCCTGATAAAAATTCCAGAATAAAAAGTCGAGCACTTTAACTTAGTTTTTTCCTATAGAGATAGGAAATCATAGTTTGAAGACTTGAAGATTGCATTCAAAATAAACATTAGAATCTTTAAAAATAATAAATTAAATATTTATCCATAATATGGAGCTAAACTTAACTACAAGATCAATAACCAATAATATCAGTCTAAATGATTTAAAAGAATAATTGAATCTGTAATATGGTAGTTGTGATTATGCATGTTAGATTGATGTTGTTGGTGTGTTTGGTGAGTTGATAAGTGATAAAATATTGTTGAAATTGATTGAGGTTAGTGTTTGAAGAGTGAAATTTATCTGTTTATGTAAGGGAATGACTTTCATGATTTGGGTTTGAAAATGGAATGAAAGATAAGTCATTGAGGTCATGTAATTAGTAGCTTGTAGATAGGGGTTGTAGCTCCTTCTAGTACTGGCTAGTAAATAGTTATGGATTGGGGTTCCCTTTAGTTGTAGTTGATAAAGTTAGGGGTTGTAGCTTCTTCTAGTTGTAGCTAATAAATTTTGTAGTAGTTTCTTGTAGAAATATGGTGATAGAATTGCAACTAGCCAAGAAGTTTCAACTAAAATCAAGAGACACAATCCTACTCTATTGATTTAGGGAATTTAATTGACAATTTATAAAAAAAAATCACACAAATGTAATAAGATAAACCACACATCAAAAATATTTTTCCAGGGGAAAGCAATGGCTAAAAACCCCTTAAGCCTGGTTGCATTAAAAACCTGCTTACTTTGAGTACAACCTACTAGTAAATAACCTATCTCTCTGCTCAATGAGAAGCTCTAACCCAAACTTACTGAAATTATCCCTAAGATTGGGCCCCTATTTCCTTGCACAAATCCTGAAGAATTAGGCCCCTATTATTTGGGAATTTTCCTCCATGTGGTTGTGACATTCCCAAGGTTCATCATCTCATTAGATGCAACACATGTACGCTCAAGAATAGTCTACAAATAATGTTACACTTCCTTACAATCTCCATCACAACTGGGGAACTTGAATTATTTGCATGCATTAGGTATTTTAGGATGATTAATCAATTAATTGGATGATCACTATGTTATATTGTTGTCCCACTATACAACTGACCTTAAACTAGTTCCTCCAATTGTTAGAACTAGTTTAACTAAACACAATTATATATAACTGAATTAGATTATAGAAATTTAGAAATCATGCATGCTTAATTGAACTCTAACTCATGTTTATTGAGTAATATGAGTGACACAAGCCATGTCACCCAAGTTAAATACCTCCAAGTTATCCGCTGATGTGGAAATTTTATTTTTGTCAATTATACCAAGAAAAAATCAAATTAAGGTTTTCCTACTGCACTTCTCAACACTCCCTCTTAGTAGGAAAGTGATTATCAACTGCCCCTATCTTACACCTCTAGAACTAGAACTTCCATCTTGACAAGTCCTTTGTTAAAATGTCAGCATCTTGTTCCTCTCTCGGAATGCATTGTATAGACGTTATCTGCCTTCACACATAGTCTCTTACATGATGACATCATATATCTATATTCTTGGATCGTTCATGAAATATCAGATTCTCAAAGATCTTAATAAAACTCTGATTATCACAATAGATCATAGTTATATCCATGATTTGAACAAAGTTCCACAAGTATATTTCTCATCTAGATTACCTCACATGTTTATTGACTTGTAGCCATGTATTTTTCTTTTGTAGAGGTGAGTGTCATAGATATTTTCTTCCTTCTATACTAGGAAACCTCTATGGAACCAACAATAAAAATTCCACCTGATGTGCTCTTTCGGTTGAATAGAGTTTGTACCCAATCTACATTCACGAATCCATGCAACTTAACTCCCTATAAATGTTTGTACCATAATCCATACTGGGCAGTACATTTGAAGTACCGTAAAACATGCTTAGATTCCTTCTAGTACAATTTGTTGGCCTAACTGTAGCTTGGCTCGACTGGTTGACTGGATAGAAAATATCTAGTCATGTGTTCACACGATACAATAGTGAACCCACTAACTGCTAGTAAATGGCAACATCCATCTCTTCACCTGAAGTAGCAGTCTCCTTCCTCTAGTTGGTCACTACAGGTGTCTCCACGGGCTTATAAATCTCAATGTAGAACCTCTCCAACATCTCATTGGCATACTTTCCTTGAGACACAAACAATTCACCATTGCTTTGCCATACTTCTAGCCTGAGGAAGTAGTGCATGAGACTCATGTATTCCATCTTGAATTTCCTTGCAAGATCCTCCTTACAAGATATGATCAGCTAGTCATCACCTTTTAATATTGAATCATAAACATAAAAATAATGATAAGAAATTTACCTTCTACGAAAATGTGATAGAGCTTTGCATCCACTTCACTTTTCCTAAAGCCCAAACCAACGACATAGTTATCAATTCCGATATACCAGGCTTAGAGTGCAATTTTGAGACCGTTCAATGCCCTCCCAAACTAACACACATGAGACTCCCAGTCAAATGTATTGAAACCTTTTGGATCTCTATGTACACCTCCTCCTCAATAACACCATTGAGAAATGTTGTTTTTACAACCATCAGGTGGATCTTCTACCCCATCTATTTAATCAATGCAAGAATTGATCTAATGGATGAATACCTTGGTATGCGTGAAAAGGTTTCCTCATTTTGAATTCCCTCAAATTGAGAGAATATTTTGGCCACAAATATTTCCTTATACTTCTCTATGCTTCGATCTATTGCATGCTTAACCTTGAAGATCCATATTGAACCCACAATTGGTTTATTTTTAAGTCTTGGGACCACTTCCAAAACACCATTCTTCATTTCATATTCTCCCACCATTATATCAACCCAAATTCTTCCTCAAAATAGGATGACTCTCTCTCTACAATATTACTCATTATAGCCATGTAGCAAGTATATTGCTCGGCTGACCTCCTTTGTCTACGAAAATTTGAAGGAGCTCCCACATTCTCCCTTGCATCCTGCACCATTCTATCAGCTTCCTTGGTTCTTTTTCTCCCTTCTCTGGATGGTTCTACTTCAGTTGATGTCTCTACTCTATTCTCCTTTATTTGTGGCTGCTCTATAACTTCCTAAAGTTCCTTCTCTGGATATAAAAGCTCCTCTTCTGATGGGATTTTATGCTCCCTCTTAAGAGAACAACCCATCGATTTATCCTCATGAATAGTTACATCCCTTCACACAAATGTCATTCTATGGGAAGGTAAGTGCAAATGGTAATTATGTGGATTTTCGGTGTAACCCATAAAAAATACCAACTCTACTGTTGGATCAAGCTTCTTCCTCGAATATTTGGAGACATGGTAGTAAATAAAGGCTCCAAAATTTTTGAAGTGAGACACAAATGACTTTCTCTTTGAGAAAACCTCCTCTAGTGTAATCATATGAAGAATCTATAATGAGTCTCATTATACAAGTAGACTGTTGTGTTACATTCCTCTACCCACAACTTTAGTGGTAGGACTTGGTTATGTAGAATAGCTATTGCAACTCCCACAATGTTATGGTTCTTTCTCATAGCTACCCCATTCTATTGTGGGTTGTGGGGTGATGTCAGCTCCCTTAAAATCATTTCTTTTGCATATAAATCTATGATTTCAATTCAAAAATACTCACCTCCATTGTCATTCTTGAGATCCTTCACCTTCTCTCTAGTCTCTTTCTCAACTAGTGCCTTGAATTCTACAAACTTTGAGAATCTCTCATCCTTCTTCCACATGAAGAAGATCCAACATTTCCTTGAGAAATCATCAACAAAAATAACATAGTACTTATGTCTGGTAGTGGAGGTTATTGAGAAGGGTCCATAAACATCAAAGTGGACTCTCTCCAAGACTGCATGTAATTTGTTGTCTTGATCATGGAATGTCACTTCCACATACTTCCCCAAGGTACAACTATTGCATATATCTTGTTACTTAAGTGATCATTTAGGGAGGCCAATTGTTATTTGCTAGATAATTTTCAGGGCACCATGATGAAAATGGTCCAATCTTTTATGCCATATCTTACTGACATCACGACTTTTTGTTACTTTTTTCAACTACAGTAAAATTCCACCTTGGACAACTCAAATTACCTAGGTAATGATTGCATTAGGATCCTCTTTTCGAGAGGACCAAAATCAACCCAAACATCACCTAATATGGTTAAGCAGAAGTAAATGTTTGAATTATTTTATTCATTCATTCATTATGGAATAGGTTGGCCATAACCACTTGCGTAATTGCTTATGTCAACCTCAACCCCAAGTAAACCTTCATGAAATTCTATAAAAGAAAGCAACCAAAATTTGATTTTTACACACTTGATCAAGACATGTCTCTATTCTTCTATTCTTCTTTAGCTCACATAGGTTCATCAAAAGGAGTTCACACAAGTTCCAAAATTATACCATTTAGGTTCACTTTCGGTTAGGGTTTTTTCGATATCAATTGCTGGCACAGAACATAAGTTTTCATCCCCAGTCATAGGTAGAACATTGGAAATAGAGTGAATCTGGCTCTCTGGTTTCTTATAGATAGTTGAGTGAGAGCGACTCTGGGTTCAGATGTAGATTATAAGGTTCTAGTCCTCCATCACTTGCACAACGTAACCTTGGGAGTGACCCTGCCATATCAATCACTCATACAACATCAATAAGAGAGCTAACCTTCCATCCCAGTCTTTTACACAACAATGGTAAGGGCGTGACTTTGGGATTTAGTTGTTCAGTGCCATAGTCACTCACATCAAGGCCTCCTCAGAGTGACCCTATAGTCACATTCGCTCACATACAGTGACAGAGAGATTGACTAAGGAGTTTTGGTCACACACAGATAGCTTTAATGAGGGCGTCCAGAGTTCAGATCTAGATTTTGACATATTTTCTTGACTTTACTTCAATGATTTGGCATATATGGGTTTATTTTTCTTGTTATATAGGTATATAGATCTATATATCTAATTTTCTATTATCCCCTGCAAACATATGTATTGGCCTCATTGGCAATGAAATTTGTGCTCAACAGTGTTCGACATAGTGCCAACCGTATAGAGCAATTAACACTAGTTTGTGAGAGCACATTACAACCATCAGTATGAAGGTTTTTATTCCTAGCATGATTACATTTTTTTCACAAATATTATTATTGTTTTGCTACATAGATGAAGTTATGGACCATTGTACTCTCTTTTGCTGCATCTTTTGATGATGATCTAAGAAGAATAATATTTTCGACGGTTTTCCACATAGTGAGTTTTGCCCTGGTCTCGGACCAATCCTGGTTTCTCTATATGTGTGCATTCTTTTTTCTATTGTTCCATTTTTATCTTTTGTTGCATTGATGATGTTACTAATGTTGTTTCTTTCTATGCAATTGCATATGCTGATGTATTATACTATATATATATGAATAATGCAATTATGATATCAAGTGAACTTAATGTATTAATGACGAAATGCAACTATCACATCAAAGAAAAATGTTTCCCTAAGAAAATTCAACATGGTATCATAGTTGGGTTGAATAAAATCCATGGATATCACCATGATTATGACACCATTGATGGAAGCAAGAAGAGGACGGTGGATACCTAAATGAATTCTACGGTTTGAAGCAAACCCTAGGTAACTTGATTATTGGGGTTTGATGGATTATATGAGGTTAGGGTTGAAGAGAAACTCTTGGCTTATGGAAATTATATGAGATATAGTATGTTCAATAAGGAGATGCTCAAGCACTTATGGGAGATTTGATGAAGCTCTAGATGAGATAATCCCTAGCAGATCTCTTTGGATACATTAAGGAAAAATAGGTATATGGACCATGGACATTGATGTCTCTTGAAGATTGGCTCAATAGGGAGAGGATAATGTCTCATTAAAGATAAGTATTTCTTGACTTACGATGCTTCTTACTTGTTAGATGTATGGATATGATGATTATGTTCATTGCTTGTACTACCTGCATATGTGTTTGAGTATATGGATGTTTCTAACCTCCTTGATGATATGTGATGAGTAGATCCTTCTTGATGATCATTTTGAGACATATACATGGAAACACATAAAGAGGTACTTTACGAAAATATGACAAAGTCGTTCAAGTGGCCCATGTTTGATGAGTAGGTGCTCAAGTATTTGAATACTAGAAGGTATGCATTGTATGTTTCAGCTATTGGCTTGGTAATCCCTAAGGTTTTATGAGAATGTTTCTTTATTTATTGCCTCATACATGCGTATGAAAGTGACTTGGATCTATGTTTCCTAAGATGAAAATATGCACCTAGTATTGAAGACTTTGACCTTCTTGAATTCTATGAGGCTATCTAATGTTGATACATTGATGCACTTAATGTTCTTCTAATATCTATGATTAATGTGTTGGTTATCTTGATGCTATAAAGAAGGGTACAACCTTGGATCTAGAAAATTATACTCTTGTTACTTGTCATGATGTATTTCATATAGAAGGATAGTTCATTTACTCCTATACATGAGTCTGTTGGTAATGTTTGTAAAAGCATGATGAAATCATATGGAAAGAGTGATTGACACTATTGTTGTTTTGATAAAGCTTTATTGAATGACCTAATTTGATGTCATTGGTCATGAAGAGCATGATAACCTTCATGTGAGAGGTATAAATGTAAGATTGATATTCTACACCTTTTACTACCTATGGTCTCGTCTTGATGGAATATGGTTAAATTGGCTGCAGTAACTTGATGGAATGACATGACAAAAAATGCTATTGCGCTCATAATATTTGATATATGATGTTGTATCTATATGTTTCTTTGAATGTAACCTTTGAGGAAATATTGATGTCATGATGTTGATAGTCATATGTTTATGATTTAACAGATCTAGTACTATATGACTTTACTAGAGACATGTTTCTTACATGAATGAAGATGAATGATGTGTATCCCCAATCAGAGGGAGAATATATTCTCAAGATTATTACCCTCATTACCATTTTTATTCTATGTTGTTGAAGTATGATTTCTATGTATTTGATAGTATTGATCTGCAATAGAGTCTTAGATGTGAAGCCTTTATAGGAATTGGGGTTTCTGGTCCAGACAAAGTCACAGGCCTAGGATATTGTTTCCATGGACACATGCATGCTAAGGCCTAGACAGTGTCCGGGAAACTAAAGCCACTCTCATCCTAACCTTAAAAGAGTGAATAGGGGTTTGACTATTGTTTACCATTGCCCAAAGCTTTCTTAACTCTAAATCATGATGTCCCTGATATACTCTGCATTGTTAATTCATTTGTGAAGTTGTTGAGTTAAATTTTTTATCATATAGTGATTTATTATGCATAAAACCAGATGGCCACCTAGAAGATATCAGTGCCACATATGTATTGCAAATAACAAGAAGATATGTTAGCAGAAAAAGGTTGAATTTTTTCCGTAACATGAACATGAAGACTGAAGTTCTGTTTGTAGGTGATTGGGATGTACGTATAGATATGTCACTATGTTGGCATAATTTGGTATTACTGGTTTTTTGCATGATGCTTGATCATAACTTTGAATTAATGATTGAGATGTGCTTTGACTATAATAGAATTTGGGCTTGACCTGATGTCTAGTGATTTGATTTGATGATTTTTTTATTTTCCCTATTATCGATACGATGTGGGATGATGAGGTATGTGGAAATTGACCTCCTTGTTCTTAGTAAAATGATTGAAGTAGTGAGAGTTGTGATTTGGTATGAAAAATGGAACCTATATGAATCATGCTTGATGTATGCATTTGCACCTAGTGACAAAATGACTTGTATTATGATTATGAGAATGAATTAATCAAGTTCGAATTGCTAATTCATGACTTGTTGGCATGATGAGGTCATGATTTGGTATGATCTCTATCGGTCTCCTGGTTGAAAGTATTAATACTATGATAATGATGACTTTGATAATGGTTGCGATCTGGCTTATAAACTCTAATGATTTGATTTTGTTCGTGATGGCACAACATTGATTTCTATAAGGATGATTTTGTTGGCTTATCAAGGCATTATGATTAGAGCATTGCAATCTAGATATATCTATATTTGAAATTTATTTGATGAAGTTAGGATGATGAATTCCAAGGTATGGATTTGATATTGGTTATGGTTGTGATTTTATATCCTGATGATCTATCTATGACACGTGATGAGCCTCTAATGATTTAAATCAGAGAGAGATGTATTATGAAGCCGGAAATGATGTGTCATGGCATGATGAATCGATTTCCAGAATTTGGGAAAGAAATTCCATATTGGAAAGCTATTGGAAAATGTTTTTGAATAATGAAAATTGCAAATCCTTGGATACTCTAATTTGAAGTTCAAAATGTTGACATGGCATCCGATGGTTGAAGCACTAATCTTCAATTTTTAACATCCATCTGTATATGTATGATGTACATAGAACCTTAATAAATTCATGAGTGATTTTCTTCACCCACATAGAGTTGTCACCGAGCATGTTTTCAAATATATACATGACGTTTTCTAGTTTTGAGAACGAGATATTTCTCCTATGATATTGTTGGGTAGCGGAAGCCCGGCACAATGGGTATGGGGCGCGAAGCCTGCGATTTCAAGTAAGAGTAGGGTAAAGACTCCGCAAGAATGCGTGGAGTGTGGTGCGTAATAAGTCAAAGTCAAAAGGGTAGTCTGCCCAAAAATAGTTTAAAGAAATGTAAGTTGAGTTGGCCCGCCTATGGATCGCGGTCCATGGAAAGGTATAAATAGAGCGAGGCTCTATGGGTAGAGTAGCTAAGTTTTTGGTATGATTTTGGGATCTAAAATGTAATGGGTGTCTGAGAATACCATTCTGAGAGCGTATATAAGTCCGAGTCAGGGGTTTGGGTAGAGGATAGAGGCTTTATAGCTATGTATGCAAAGGCCCAGAAGAGTTTGCAGCTGTGTGCATGGGGCCCTGTAGCTGAGTCCGAACAATAGATTTGGATGTAATTGTGATAAGTGGAAATAAAGATAAGTTTCTTCTGAATTCTGTGTTAATTCTAAACTATCGCAAATTTGTTCTTTTTGGTTTATGAAACTGTGTTGATCTGCATGCATATGCTTATTTAGTACTTCTGAATCAGGGTCAATCTTAATATGCAAACAAAATGAAAGTAATAAATGTTGTCTTAAAGACCTCTCTAAGTAGATCTGGTTTATAATACTTAATTGAATAAGTTAGATATAGCTAAGATTATCAGGATCTGC
Organism: Pinus taeda; assembly: GCA_000404065.3. Taxonomy (NCBI): domain Eukaryota; kingdom Viridiplantae; phylum Streptophyta; class Pinopsida; order Pinales; family Pinaceae; genus Pinus; species Pinus taeda. Next base: position 59,750 of record APFE031271205.1, on the reverse strand, counting down.
GTGGATCTAGTGCGGCGCGAAGTTGGAGGATGGCGCGTGAACCTCTTAGACCACATTTAGACATCCCAAGGGTGCAGAAACCTGGTTCCAGTACCCTCCCCTGCTACCTCAAGTGAGACCTCAGCCTGTGCTTCACGAGTTGTTGCCGAAGGGGTTGGTAGCTACGAGATTTACTTTGCTAAATTATTCTTTTGAACCTGGGTTAGGCCCATATAAGCCAACAAATGGTTCCGTTGCCGTGACTGGGATCTACCTAAGGGGTGTCCGATGTGGGAACACTAGAACCCTACAAAGAAAGAGATTGAAGAGCGGTGGGATCTGAAATTCCACGAGTTCACAGTTCAAGAAAACATAAACTAGCAAATATCAAAAGAAGATTTGTTGCGCTGGTATATATTCATAGACATTCACAAGACATTCTTTGCGTAATTCCTAGTAGAGCTGTATGAGTGGATCGAAAGGCTAGTTGACAACATGGAATGGTGTAGATTGGACCAGCCTATTGTGTGGACCACGGAACTAGTGCGCAGGCTAGAAGGCACCGATGATAAGATCGTGCATCTAGTAAATCATTGGATAGACCGAGTAATAGGAGGATTTATCACTGAGTTTATGATAGATACCACTGTGAGCTATAGTGAGGTGGAAAGGCGATTTCTTCAAGGACCATGAGGTAGGTATATAAAATCACTAAATACGTGGATTAAGATGTTGTTATCCGAAAAATAGATTATGCTTGTTGATTAATGTCTAGAGTAACGCGGAGTGGAAGAGGTTACCGCGGAATGAGACGAATAGAGAATAGTCTGTTAGCTTCCGTTTCTTGAGAAAGTGAGGAAGAGCTCATAACGTTTTCACCAGGAAGTGTGGTTTGATTGATCGAAAAGCACTTCCCCTTGATACCACCCCTATCCAAGCCACCACACACGTCAGCCACATCAAATCCATTGACTCCAACACCAACCCCAATAGCCTCAAAGATCAGGATGGCAAGTTCAGTTAGGCTGCTGATATTCAAAGGTGCACGGAATGAGGAACCAGGACGATTCTGGTTTGTGATAAAATCTATATGCGATGCTCAGGATATAACAGATGATAATATCAAGAAGACTACCCTAGTTAGTGCATTTCAGGACCGCGCACTGAATTGGTAAATGAAGTATCCAATAGATCATCAAACTGAAGGCATTACCACAATCCAGGAGGCATTAAATAAGGAATTTGGGTGCCCAAAGTCAGGGGCCTAGTTTGTTATTTGTTTCGAAGAGATTGTAATGATTCCTGGAGAAACTCCATAGGATTTGGATCAGAGGTTGAAAAGCACTTTCTGCGAGGCCAACATGACACTGACAGATGAACAGCACTGCGTGTGGTTGGTGGTGTCATTGACACCACACTTGAGGATGGCCCTGTCATAACAAAAGATATGAACCCAAGCTGAGGCACTAGAGACAACAATGAGGATACATGAGACCCTAATACTAGACCTAGGGTTGGGAGTTCAATAAATCCATGTGCAACTTCAAAACTTGAATTTAGAACTGTAGAGCTTGAAGCAAGGAAGGGTATCCCTACCGAAGGTACGTACGGAGGTGGGATGTGTTAAATGCAAAAGCCAAGTGCATGATAAGGGCCATTTCCCTGTCTTCATGAACTCTCTAGTGGGGGGAGGCCCAATGTCGTTAAAAGTAGAGGTACAAGCAGGACCAAATGTCATGTCTGCGCTCTAGTGCACGATTTTTCAGGTGGGTGGGAAACACACAACAGATAACTACCACCTATTACAAAAGTATACCCAGATCGCACAATAGTTGTATTGTAACTCTTGTCGATCAGTGGGACATGATGAGCGAACATGTCGAAGTTATGACTTAATGATAGAAGAACCCAAACTTACCAAATGTAGACTGAAACACTCAGAGAATTTCAAGGATGCGATCAAGGCAGAGGAATGGGGCTCGGGCGAGGCCATGGACCATTAATTTGTTATAATTTTGGCGGACCGGGACACTACATTTGTGACTGCACTAACCCGACCAGAACTTCATGCCCCTACTGTGAACAATTGGATCATGAAATGGTAGACTATCCTACCTTAATTGCCCAACTGTGTGAAAAGAGAACACTCTAACCTCCACCAACCCAGAATATCCAGATGATGCGAGTAGAGCCTCGTGAAGAGGATCCTCATATAAATATGGTTTCTAAGAAGTGGTGTAACTATAGGAGGTCATCCACAAGAAGAAGGTAAGAGATGTGATACACCTACAAAGGTACACAACTCTAAGCCAAAACAGGGAAGGACGTTCTCGAGGGAAGCTCCACGGGGTGGTGCTGAAGCTTCTACCCTAGGTAGAAGGGATAAAATGGAGTCAGGGTTGTACCCCTCCATGATTGCAACCTCTCTCGAAACCTACATGAAACTAATACATGATAGTAAGGCCATTCAAGGACTACATGAACTGATGACTAGGTGTACTAGATCTAGCGAACCACATGTAGTCCAAAAAATAGGAAGACATGATCTACGTATCGGACAAGAAATGAGACTGACAACGCAAATCAATGAATATGAAATGGATCAGGTCATCTTGGACTTAGGTTCAGATGCAAACGTATTACCTAAATAGACATGGGAATGCATGGGCAAGCCTACATTGTAATGGTCCCCAATTCAGTTATGAATGGCTAACCAGATAAAGATCTTACCAATGGGTAAACTGCAAGGAGTGACTATGGATATCGACGATGTAAGGATGTGGACCGATTTTGAAGTTATAGAGATTGTTGATGACAATAATCCTTACCCTACATTGCTCAGAATTGATTGGGTAACAGAGATGAAGGGGATTATTAACTTAAAGAGGTGAAAAGTGATGTTCAAAATGAAGTCACTCCGAGTAGTAGTTCCATTTGACCTAGCGGAAGGAGAACGCTACACCGAACCCGTGCGCAATGAGGATAGTGACGACAAGCTATATTGCATCTATTAGATAACAGTGTAGGACCAGGATCAAGTGCATCCCGTGGATGGGGAAAGAACCTTGTGGGAATGTGATAACACTTGCACAATGGTTTCCGAGGAGGAGACTGAACGATGGTAGAACCGCTTGCAGAAAGTTACAACACTTAACTATAATATGATTCGATCACTACAACACGTAATCACCGAGGAGAGACAAGAACTAGTAGAGAGCACCAAAACCGATGAAGGGTAGCTCGTCTAGTACAAAATGGTGGACAAAGCACAGGAACAACCTGAGGGGTCAGAAAACGAGTTGCACATACCAGGGGGGACCCACGAAAGCCAAGATCTAGGAAGCCGTTCTAGGTACGCATTGGAAGAATAGTGAGTCATCAATGATAAAGGGTTCGAATGCATATTAGGTGACCATTAACCCAACCAGATCTGCATGGAACGAAGGTTCACATGGCTGAATGGCAAAGCCCCTTGGATATAACTCACCCTAGCAGTGGCAATATCCACGACAGAATTCAGCAACTCCCGACAGCCATTTGGAATGGTAAGGAGTAGTTGGGTAACTTAAAAGAAACAAGGGCCAGACTTTGCGCACAGAGTGCGAAGTGAGATAAAACTATTACCAAATTGCAGTTAGAAGCCGCCTACATGAGTCACGCAAAGGAGTGAATGAAGGAACCAAGCAGGGGTGACTCTCCTACCCTGCTACAAGTAGTAGCCCCTCTAGCATGGTTGTGCTGGCACCTGAAGGGACAAGACTACACACACTGCAACCTGTTAGTAGAATTAGGGGAAGGAATAAGGTGCTCGCAGCCTGGGCTAGTCGGGAAACAGAAGATCCACATGAGGGGTTCGCCCACCTGACTATCCGTAGGAGGTCCAGTCCCAGTGCTCCTCGCTATTGAAAGAGTGTGTGAGACTATAAACTAGGCTGCTCCGAAGTTATGTGATATGACCTCAGCCTACATACAAAAGCAACATTTGTGATACTGGGGTTTCATGGCCGCGAAGGAAAGGTGGAAAGCGACCATTGTAGATACTATTCATGACATCATGACCCATTTAAAGCACCATGGAACGAGCGATGGGCAATTAAGGCAGAAGAATAACCACCAAAATCACATTAATGAGTTGCTGTAAGGGCAAGAAGTCAATCTTAAATTCCGAATCTTATATAATCATAGTAAGGATCACACCACCATGTCCTACCGTCCTATAAGAAAGCTGCCATGGGTTAGGAGCAAGTGCAAGATGAGTGACGAGTAATTCGAAGAAAGTCTCTGGTTTAAGGCATTACCAAGGCACTACCAAGAAGTAATCTGCAAAGCACACAATCCTACCACCAATAACCCACAGCAAGCGTTGACGCCAACAATCGAGCTCTTGAAATCACCTCGAACACCGAGGACCACGAAGGACCCTCAAATCCGAGAATCAGTAAGGAGGCTGCCATGACACCTACACTTTGGCAAGTTCACAATGGAGGAAAAAGGTAACTTTGTTACCATTGGCAGTGATATGGAAGCCGAAGACTCTCCCACATATGTCGAAGAAGTCAACCATGAGGAGGATCCTATACAACCTGTACGATGACCCAAGTATGTGCCTCCAAGTAAGGGAAAGGCAAAATTACCTACAGACCTAGATGAAGTTGACACTTTCATCGCTACCCCAACTCTACCGAAAGAAGTCCCAGTAGAAAATTCGGTGGTTGGCCGTGTGGTGGCAATGAATTTCTAATATTGGGATCTCATAGATATAGTAAAATTTCCCCACTTGGAGACAGACGCACTATGGAGCAGACTGTAGAGGGGATGGTGACAACAATCTAGCCAAATGAGTGGTTGTGGAAGGTGGACCAAGCTGGGCTAATCTGTCTCTTGCCGATTCCCCACTTCCTCTGGCCGTCGATAACCATGTTGGTTATAAAGTAGTTTCTTTGTCTAATTCATGAGGAAATATTATGGGTCGGTAATCCCGTTAGTATCACACCTCAACTTGTTCATCGAGTTTCACACCTTCCTTGCAACGAGAGAGATCCTCGAGAAATTATTGACCGAAGTAATGATGTCGCGATGATATAATGATTACAAAAGAAGTATAAGTTTACAAAAGGGAATCGGGGGTATGTCATTGATAGTATCTCAGGTAAAGCAGTTTGCATTGCCACTCAATTGCTGGTAGGGAATGTAATGAGGAAGTGTCGTGGCACTGAGGCTCCAGTAGTCATGATTGCACTTGCTGAAGAATGTGCCACCGACGTATGGTTCAATTGGTCCTAGTTTCTCTGTGAAGAGTTTTTGACCAACTGCCATGAAGTGTAGGGGGAGGGTAAAACATTACATTATGCATGGTTGCTCCTATCCATCATGTTGGTTGCCACTGACCTACCCAAAGAAAGCCAGATTCTTGTCTTTAACTTGGAATGGCCAGAAACCACTCAATATGCTTCCCTTTGGGCAACAAGGGATGCAAGATGAATTAAAATATCAAAATCTTTGCGGTTTTGATGGACGCAATTGTGTGTTAGTGGATTACTACCTTACACCACCTGTCTAATGGGATCTATCAAAGCATGAAGCATATTGCTAAATTTAAGGCAAACATGCATCGTCTCTACATCAGAGCGCTAAGGACTCGGCCCAGGCATGGACCTCACTCTGATTTATCACTATTGACGATGTTATCGATGGGATTGTAGATACTTGGCCACTGGCATCATGTGGACTGGTAGTGGTAGAGCACAACAAGGCTACTCTTAGGTAGCAAAAGGAGGAAGCTAAGTGGCCCGCGTAGTAAAAGCGCAATGAACAGTTCATTGCGGAAGTTAAGGCAGCACAGGAGGCAACTCAGGCGGAAATAAGAAAGACACCACCAGGAGGGCCAGTGTCAACAACAGACAAGGACAGTCAAAAGGAAACCCCTAAAATAGTTACAGATGAACCACCAACAATAGGCACAGATTCACCGTTGAAGTGGTCAATGCCATCAGAGCATCGAAGCCACGGAAGAAGGCAAAGGCCTCTAAAATGGACAGAAGAGTGACCACACTAACTGAAGGAGACTTAGCAGACATCGAGAACATTGCTTGAGATGGCACCAGGGGAGCAGTCAATGAGGCCATGTTAGAGCAGTAGATTGTGTCAGGCGAAATTTGCACATAGCTACAAGAGCTGGGATTAAGAATTGCACTGGTAGGCACTAGCGCTACTCCAGGGGTTTCCAGTATGGAAACCACGAAACCATTGTTAAAAGTCCAAATGGCTCATTCTATCCTAACTCCCACAGGTGTGTTTCTCACCACCCAAATGGAGGACCGAGTTGTGCTAGAATGACTTACAGGATTGGGACTGAACATGGCTACTCTACCACATGAAAGTTTGCAACAACTACATGACAGTGCCACAATTGAACTTTGTGCCAGGGCCGACCACATCGACCAAGTTCTCCAAGAGTAGAAAATTAATATCGAATAGTTGTGGCACCAACACGACGAAGTAGTCACACAAAAGCAACAGATGGAGAAGGTAGTAGCAGAAGCTTGTTCATGTGCCTAGGAGTTAGAAATTGCGGAGGACTTGCCCATTGAGACATTGATCCGTACATTGGCTACTGAGTTTCAAAAGACAAATGAGGAGGCCACGTGGATCCAGCTAGAGCTCAGCATGCAAATCGCGGACTTAAGACTGCAGGTTTCACAATTGATGCCACCAGATATCGTAGAAAAATGCAGGAACATTATTATTTTGCGGTGCACGATGCTCACACAGTCAATGGAAAAATGTACCGAGTTGTTAACTCAGTCGATTGTTATGATCACTGCCCTTCAGGAGTATCCAACACTTCTTTGATTTCAATATGAGGCCTGGGAGCTCCAGCAAGCTTACGATCAGCTCAGAGGGACTACGCAAACCATTTCTATCACGCAGCGCTTGGCTAATATGAGGGAGGTGCAAGACATGAAAATCCAAGCTGATGCCACTAGATGAAAGGGAGTAGTGGTTAAATCCTATCTCTAGCGATGGCTGGACAAGGCATTTGTGATTTCAACCACCATAGAGCACAAGGTAGTGCACATGTAGGCTGAGTATGCCACTATGGAGATAGTAGAGACAGGGACTGAGGTGTCCACAACACATGTCCAACGGATGCAGCACATGATGAAAGAATTTGTTGCTAGCACAAGTGACGCACAGAAGTTGCTGACTGATCTCTGCACAAAGATGGACACACTAGCTCAGTGACTCAGGACAAATCATGATGATTGTGTTGGGGGACTGTTGGGTAGCTGAAGCCCTGCATAATGGGTATGGGGCACGAAGCCTGCAATTTTGGGTAAGAATAGGATAAAGACTCCGCGAGAATGCACGGAACGCGATGTGTAATAAGTGAAAGTCAAAAGGGTTGTCCGCCCAAAAATAGTGTAAAGAAATGTAAGTTGAGTCGGCCCGCCTATGGATCGTGGTCCATGGAAAGGTATAAATAGAGAGAGGCTCTATGGGTAGAGTAGCTAAGTTTTTAGTATGATTTTGGGATCTAAAATGTAATGGGTGTCTGAGAAGAGCATTCTAAGAGTATTTGTAAGTTTGAGTCAGGGGTTTGTGTAGAGGATAGAGGCTTTGCAGCTGTGTGCATAGAGGCCTGGAAGAGTCCACAGCTATGTACACAGATCCCTGTAGCTGAGTGCGCAGGGTAGATCTGGATATAAGGGTGATAAGTGGAAATAAAGATAAGTTTCTTCTCAATTCTATGTTAATTCTGAACTATCACAACTCTGTTCTTTTTGGTTTATGAAACTGTGTTGATCTGCACACATATGCTCATTGAGTACTTGTGAATCAGGTTTAATCTTAATATGTGAACTAAATGAAAGTAATAAATGTTTTCTTAAAGACCTCTCTAAGTAGATCTGGGTTATAATACTTAATTGAATAAATTAGATCTAGCTAAGAATATCGGGATCCACACAGATCTATTGCAGTGCGAAGCTGCAGGACGGTGCATGAACCTCTTAGACCACATCTAGACATCCCAAGGGTGTGGAAGCTTGGTTCTAGCACCCTCCCCTGCTACCTTGGGTGAGACCTCAGTCCGCACTTCATTGGCTATTGCCGAAAGGGCCAGTAGCTGTGGGATTCGCTTGGATAAATAATTATTCTAAACTTGGGTCAGGCCCATATAAGCCAACAGATATGTGTTTACATGGATGTACTGATAATATTGATATTTTTGTTGATAAGCACATTTGGATGCTGCTTTAGTATATCATTTACCATGATATTTTGGATAAGAGGTCCATAACATGACCGAGGTTGATCATGATGTTGATAGCATTTCTAGCTATGAGGTAGGATACATAAGCTCCTTAAATAGTTGTTTGATCATAATCTAGATATGACATGGATACTTTGTGATGATTTGATTAGCAGTAAGACCCATATTTATAGTTTAGACTAAGATACTTTCATATATTGAGATAGTGTAGTTGTTCGAAAAAAACTCAGGTTGGTGGTTGGAATCCTTTTGTGATTCATATGATTATATATGATCTGACTTGATATTCGATTTGATGTTCTATATGAAAATGAAAAAAAGGCTATTGAGACAAGTTGATGATGAGAGAAACACTGATAGAGGACACTGAGAAAAATCTTCCTACCCGGATTGAGCTCCAAGAGTGAGGAATTGACATAGAGGGCTCCTAGGGTGGAGGGTTGATACAAGAGCATCAAATGGGATCAATTACCTTTGACCTCATGGGTCGAAATTATTTACTAAAGAGAGTTGGACCTCTTAAATGTTCCTATTTATTATTTGTTTGTAAACGTTATTGGAGTGCCCAGATTAGGAGTGAAGTGATAGATTTTGTTAGCTTAGGTGTGTGTTAGGCCAATTAAATAGGGATTAGGTTGTTTGAAAAATTTGAATTTAGAGAGGAGCATTGAAATCATTTAGAGAGAAACTCATTTTTTGGGAGATAGTAAATGTAGATCAGGTCATTAACGACTAGAACAATTTTTTATGCAGTGATTTTTCTTTTGATAATTGATTCAACAGAGTTTCGTGGTGTATTTCTCATCATCTTATCTCAATAAAATGTTTGCTTCAATTGATTAAAAATCATTATGTTGTAGTTTAATGGTGCAATCTTATCGATTGATATCTAGAGTACTATCTGCCTTTGAGAATTTTTCATCCAAACGAGATATATCTATACATCTGATCAATGTTGTGAGTATTTTGTCCTATTTTCATGTTTTCTCAATGATAGATCTAAATAATCCTCGAATTTTCATGTCTTTTCTTGCTTGAAATCACTCCAAGAAAGGAAAACCTTCAGTCATAGAAGGGTTACGCCATGGGTCGCATTTGAAATAGAAAGGCCATGCCAAAATCAAAAGGGTCATGTAGAAAACATAAGAGTTGTGCCAAAATCAAAAGGGTCACACACGAGATAGAAGGGTGATGTTGTGGGTCGTACCTGTAGCAGAATGGTCGCATCAAAATCAAAAAGGTCGTGCCAACGTATAGACAGGTTGTGCTAGCTTGTAGAAAGGTCGCGCCAGCTTATAGAAAGGTCGTACTAGCCCAGAGAAGGGTCACGCTAGTTTAGAATTATGTTTTTCATCAACATTTAGGAGCCCATTTCAAAATTTGATTGTTGGGTCAAGTAGCCCTGTGTGTTTACTTTCTATTGATTCATCAATCTTGAAAAAATACCCAGGGAAAGGACTCCAAAAATTGGATTTTCCAACCTCACTCAAAAGCATTATGTCTAGTTAAGAAATTATTAGAGATAGAGAGATTTGGGAACAGAGCGTTGGTGGTTCAGGCTACCATCATTTTGTATCTGAGTAAGGTTTAGAGTATTGTTCTCATAACTTCAACAAAAATGCCACCTAAGAGAGGAGGGGTTAGCATATGTCGGCGAAATCCTGTAGCCAATGCAGTACTAGTTGAAGAAATTAGACATCTTTGCACATGAATGAAGGTCATGGAAATTGTTCAGAGAAGAGTCCCTGAGGAGGGAGATGCCAATGTTGAAGAAGAATCTTTTGAGGAATAAGAAGAGGAAGAAAGTGAAACAACCAAAATTCTCAAGATGTAGGGAAAATAAAGTGTTGGAAATAATGTTGAGAGGGGGGTGAATCAGTATTATCAGATCAATAACTTAATTTCCCAAAAATATTTTTATACGCTTCTTTAGCTAAGTGAACTAGCATGTACACACGACTGTAGTTAAAGCAACCAGTGTATATGTAGAGAAATTTTGATTTAGATAGATTATCATGTATTGACCTTTAACCAATATATTGGAGATTTATTTGACAGTGTAGTAAAAGCAGAATAAAGCATTACTCGTAAGCAACACACATGAAGACCAAGATATAAGGTTGAAACCCAATGTAGGTAAAAACCACCTGCTACTGTCATCTCTATATTCCTTTAATAATAAGAAAATATGTTTACAATCTTGTACTGATGCAGACTAATACCAGTATGCAGGCACGCACCTACAGAAGGGTACAACCTTCTCTTGTTCTCCAGCTACTACTAGAAGGGAGCTACAACCACCTAGCTCTTGTACTAGCCAATATGTTTACTAGTACATAGGTGCTAGCCTACAGAAAAATCCACTCTTCTACTAGGGACCACGTTTCAGACTAGATAATCCTAGAACACAACACCATAATTTGAAGGCCATGTTTCATTCAATTTTCATACTAGACCCATCAACAACATCATAACTACAATACAACCATCAAGTACATCTACATCAACCATTCATTGAAACTCAATCACCATAACCTGAATCTGATCATTCAGAACACTGTCACTAGAATATAGTCACCGTAACCCAAGAAAGAACCCAGAACTCTGCAATAACTAACAGAAACAATTAAAACATACTTCATAAGGTATACACTAATTCCATGTGTCGAACCAGTGTGTATACGCACTTTTATCAAAGCCAACCAGCATACACATTTGTAAATATTAATTCATAATTTTGCAGCTATTCCAAACTTCAGTTATACCCAGGCCATAACATTTACAGAATAACACATGCATCAGTATTCAGATCTAGACTATACATGATCAAACCACATAATGATAATTCATTTCAAGTCTTAAGCTCCTGATCCATCATTAGATCTTATCTCTCATCAACCATTAAGGTTCATCCTTGTTTCAGATCAAGCAAAGAATCATAAGCCAATAACCTGCATAGTAGATCTCACACTTCATCAGGTATTTGATACTTGCACACATTGGCCTAATGATAGTTTTAGGCCTTTCCCAATACCATGGATCAAAACTACTTAGGACCAATACCTTGGACCAAATACCTAGGGTCAATACCTCGGACCAAATACCTTGGACCAATACCATGGATCAAAATACCTTGGACCAAATACCTCAGACCAAAAACTTAGTTTTCCAACATATACATGATTTTCCTTCTATGAAAGTGCATGTGTATGTATACACTACTTGTGTTCAATTAACCTGTGTCTATACACATCTTGGTCAAGGTGAACCTATGTATACCTCTCTTTCTTCATTCTTTGTAGTCTGATTTGTAATTCTTTATTATTGACACATTGCACCGTGATCTTTCATCTGAGTGAGTTTCCATTAAGGAAAACACCTATATCATAATTCCAAAAATCTCCCCCTTTGGAATCGATGGAAACAACAACACCAAGTCACTCTCCCCCTTTGACATCAAGGGAAAAGGGTGGACTAAGATAATTGCTCCCTTTGACATACATTATGCTGGTCATGCTCCTCTTGAGTACATGTTGAAATCTCTAATTGAGCTTCCCTTTTGTACATGGTGAGATGTACTGAAACCGTCCATGCTCTTCCTGAGTACAAGCAGAGTCTGCAAAAAAATATTTTCTAAAATAATAACATGACTCTACAACTCAACTATGTGAGGATGACCTTCCTATCACCAATGACTCATACATACATCCATCTCCCAACCGAGTGGGGATATGACAAATTTGACTCATCCACCCGACCAAGTGGGGATATATCAATTGTTTATACATGACAGAAATAAGAAATATTACATCATCCATCCCATGTAAAGTGGGGATACAAATTACATCATTTGTCCAAGAGGACTCATATCACTTCCGAGACTTTTACATGACTTGCGTAACAAATGGTATAAATATCTGAAACCATAGTTGGACTCAACAACCATAATGTAAACAATGTTGAATGTACATGAAGGCTACTGCTCCCCCTGAACCTGTGCTACCTGTGCATTGTTGACAGGTCAATGATGAAGGCATCTTTGTTAGACAGGTAAAATTAATGAACAGAGCATATAGACATTAATCATCAATATCAGTCAGAGCACCCATATCAGATCCGACCCCATTGTTTTCTTGTCTAAAACACATATACATTTATCTACCCATAAAAACCCACGTGTGTATGTGACTATACTTCATGAAACACGTGTATAATAGATTTTGGAAAACATTGGATTTAACAACAACATGATGCAGCAACTACTCCTAGCTTTTGTCTAAGATATTCAAATGTCTCTCTGGTAGTGGTTTAGTGAATATATCAGTAACCTATTCTTTGGAGGGAACATACTCCAATTTGACCTTTTGTTCAAGCACTTGTTCACATAGAAAATGGTATTTGATGGGTATGTGCTTGGTCTTGGAGTGCATTACTCGATTCTTTGAAATATTGATTGCACTTGTATTATCACATAGAATGGATATGGGTGGAGTGCATGTGATTTGAATGTCTTGCAAGTTTTGCATCATCCAAAGAAGTTGTATGAAGCAAGATGCAGCAGCCACATATTCTGATTCAGCTGTAGATAGTGTAATTCAACCTTCTTTCTTGCTGAAACAAGACATTAACCTGGAACCCATATAGAATGCACAATCACTAGTGCTTTTTCTGTCATCAACACTTCTTGCCCAATCTGCATCTGTATATGCATGAAGAGTGAGATATGTATCTCTAAGATACCATAAACCAAAGTTCTATGTTCCTTGAAGATATTTGAAAATTATTTTGATTTCCTGAAGGTGTGATTCCTTTGGATTTTCTTGGAATATTCCAACTATTACTACTGCATGCATGATGTCAGGTAGGGTACCTATTAGATAAAGCAAACTGTCAATTATGGATTTGTAATTTGGTTGATGTACTACTGCAAATTCATCATTTGAGCTTAGACTACAACCTGTTACCATTGGGGTACATACAGGTTTAGAATCTTCCATGCCATACCTTTTCAATATCTGTTTGAGATATTTGGTTTGTGAAAGAAAAATACCATCTTTATTTTGTTGAACTTGTAGACCAAGAAAATAGGTAGGTTCACCAAGCAAGGACATTTCAAATTCTTGTTGCATTACTAATGTAAAATTCTGACTCATGGATTCTTCATTTCTACCAAAAATTATATCATCAGCATAAACAACAATAATTAGCAATTTATCAGTGTCAATATTTGTATATAGATTGCTATCTGTTGAACCTTTTGAAAAAAATTGTTGTGTAGATATTTGTCAATATGGTAATACTAGGCCCTTGGAGCCTATTTCAAACCATAGAGTGCCTTTCTGAGTCTGCATACAAGTTTTGAATAATTTCCAAGATTGAATCTTTCTCGTTGTTTAATATAAAATTTTCCTTCTAAATCTCCATTAAGGAAGGCAGATTTTACATCCATTTGGTATACTTTGAATTTTTGAAAGCTAGAAAGAGCAAGAAACATCCTTATGGCTTCAATTCTAGCAACAGCTGCATAATTTTCTTCAAAATATATACCTCTTACTGAGCATAACCTTTTCAAACAAGTTTGGCCTTGTTTCTAATGACTTCTCCATTTTCATTCAACTTGTTTTTGAATATCCATTTAGTTCCTACAATATTTTTATCATGAGGTCTAGGAACTAATTCCCAAGTATTATTATTTTCAATTTGCTCAAGTTCTTCATTCATGGCATTGACCCAACATTCATCTTTGCATGCTTCATTTACATTATGAGGTTCGATGGAGGATAGTAATGCTAGATAGCTTGAGGTTTCGATAATAGTTCTTCTTGTCTATACACACGCCTCTTTTTCCCATAAAATTTGAGTTTCTAGATGATTTTTCTGAACATACCTAGATGGAGTCTTTTCTTCTACCGTTATTTGTTCTTCTGCTGCTTCATTAGTTTCTTCTTCAGCATCATCATGATTTGATGTGGGAAAATGCTCCCCATCTTCTTCATTGTCATAATCTTTTCTTTTTGTTTGTTTTGGATTTTTTCATGCTTCATCAACTACCACATCAATACTTTCAACAATTTTCCCAAGTCTTTTATTATAACATTTATATCCTTTACTTTGGGAATAGTAACCAAGAAGAATACCTTCATCTACTCTAGGCTCAAACTTACCGTGTTTCTCAACAGTGCTTTTCATATAACATTTTCTTCCAAAAAAATTAAAGTACTTTATAATAGGAGCCTTACCATACCAAAGTTCATGTGGATTTTGAGTGTTGCTTACCTGAATATTTGCTTGGTTGAGAATAGTTACGGCGACGAATGCAGCTTCACCCCAGAAGGTTGCAGGAATTCCAAATTCATCTAGCATATATTGATCCATTTGTTGAACAGTTCTCCTCATTCTTTCTACCACTCCATTTTGCTGAGGATTCCTTGTGGTGGAGAATTGCCTTTTTATTCCGTGTTGTTCACAAAAGTCAAAAAATTCATCTGAGGTAAATTACCCTCCTCGATCAAATCTGAGGCATTTGATTTTGTGATCTGATTCATTTTTAATGAAATCTTTTAAGGGTTTTAACTTTTCAAATGCTTCATCTTTGTGCTTTAGAAGACCTATCCAACACATTCGAGAAAAATCATCAATGAACAAAATAAAGTATTCCTCTCCACGAGGTGACTTTTTCCTTGATCATCCACATAAATTAGTGTGGACAAGTTCAAGAGGCTTACTAGCTGACCCTTCTTTTTCAATGAAGTCAACTCTAGTTTTCTTACCAAATTGAAATGGTTTGCATATTTTATTTTTAGGGATGCTGATATCTGAAAGATCATGAGCAACCTTGAATTTGCATGCTTTTCTTATTTGAGAAAAGCTTAGATGTCCCAACCTTCTATGCCACAACTAGTTTTCATCATTTTTTCTTAGATAGCATTGTTGTTGTCCTCCCTTGAGTATGTATAAGTTGTTTGGAGTTATTGTACCTCTGATCATGGTTTCTCCTGTATTTAGTTTACGAGCAACACATTTGTTTGATCGAAACAACACTTCATTTCCTTGGTCACACATTTGACTGACACTCAACAGGTTATGCTTTAAACTATCTACATACATAACATTTCTAGCTTTAAACTTTTCTTTCTAGAAAATGGACCCTTTACCTTTTATGACATCAGGAGTGTCGTTACCAAATGAGACATTCTTTTCCTTTTCTAAGGCATTATATGAGTGAAGTTTTTCTTTTTCACCTGTCATGTGTTTTGAGCATCCACTGTCGATGTACCATTGATTTTATTGTCCTTCTGCATACAAGGTTATACCACATCTTTCTATTTGATATTCTTTCCTTCTCCATATCTTGGGGTTTAATGGAGTTTTCTCCTTTTGAGATGATTGGCGAAATTTACTCATGCATTCAGATTCTTCATGACCAAAGTTGTTACAGATTGAGCATTCTATTTCATTTTCAAGAAGAGAAAAGTTATTATAGGAACTTTTCTTGACCCTTGTTACATTCCCTTTATTTTTTGTTTCTCTAGTCATGATGGTTTTATAAGCAACAAATTGAGTAGCTTTATGTCCAAAATTATGACATGAAAATAATTGCCCACTAGAGGAGTTCCGGCGACTATCGGATATATTGACATGGTGATTGTAGTTTCTATTGATTCTCATCTTTGGAGAAAATTGACTATGATTTACCTGAGATTGATTGTTTCTTCTATTAATCCTTGGAATAAATTTAGTCTGATTTACCTGGTGATCTGCTTTATCCCTTTGTTAATTATTGTCATATTGTTCACTGGTCTTTGCTGCATCAAGATAGCTTTTAGTGGAAGTTGATGACTTCTGTGATTGAGATGCTTCTTCAGTATATCCAAGACCTGTCTTTATCAAAGGAGAACTATGTACTTTGATAATTTCATCTAACGTCTATGATTCTTTAGAAAATCTAAGATTGAGAGATTTCATTTTCCTAATATCCTTTCTTATACCCACAATTTCACATTCTAGTTTTTCATTGTGTTTTTCTTTTTCAGCAAGTTGGTATCTATAATCATATTCTTTTCTTCTAAAAAGATTTTGAGTTTAGAAACTTCTTCATAAAGGTCATCTTCTTCTAAAGCATCCCAAAAATTATCATCGTCATAAGCCATTAGAAGTATATAGTCATTACTACTTCATCTTCATCACTATTTGATAAACCATCGCTATCTTCATGAGTATAGTAACTTCTTTTATTTACAACTTGTTTTCTATTCCATTTTGCATGTTCCTTCCCTTTTTCATGTTTATCTTTATGACGACATTTGGTAGCATAATGACCGACCCTGCCATAGGCAAAGCGTTTGAAGGGTAGCTTACCTCTAAATATTCCATAACCCTGTTGAAGCTTCTTGACAAAGTTTACCTCATCTTTCTCTTTTGAAATATGTCCTGATTCATTGTGTTCTTCCTTTCCCTTTGCTGAAGCATTAAAAGAAGCTTCTCTCATATCTGATGGACCTCCTTTTCTCATCTCAAATGCAGTTAAGATTCTTGTTTTTATTCTATGGCGGACACTTTTGATTCAAAGTTAGCAGATAAGGATCTCAAAACTTTTTCAACTAAGGTAACTTCCTTTATATATTCACCCAGATTCTTCATACAATTAACAACCTCATCTATACGTAAGAAGTAACTAGCTATACTTTCATCGCTATGCATCTTAAGAGTTTCATACTGAATTCTGAGAGTTCAAAGTTCAACACATTTTACCTGAGAGTCTCCTTTGTAGCTCAGAATGATTTTGTCCCATATTTCTTTGGCTGATTTGAGTTGCATGACTTTGACAAACTCTGATTGTGACAAAATTCCCAATAAGGTATTGACAACTCTACCATTGGTTTCATATTGCTTTTTACCTGCCGTATCTATATGAATTGTGGTTGGAAATGTATATCCTCCTTCCACAATTTCCCAGATATCCGTTCAAAGTGATTGTAGATAGGCATTGGTTCTTATTTTCCAATAAACAAAGTTTCTCCCATCAAATATTAGCATTCTGATGGATCCCACACTTTCTTGATTACTCATGATGATGGATCTCCCTTCAAGTGATCAAGCTTCTTCTGTAGGACCTGGCTTTGATACCAATTGTTGGAAATAATACTAAGAGGGGGGTGAGTCAGTATTATCAGATCAATAATTTAATTTCCAAAATAGATTTATATATGCTACTTCAGCTAAATGAACTAGCATGTACATGTGACTATAGTTAAAGAAACCAACGTATATGCAAAGAAATTTTGATTTAGACAGATTATCATGTATTGAACTTTAACCAATATATCAGAGATTTATTAGAAAATTCATTAAAACCAGAATAAACCATCACTGATAAGCAAAACACATGAACACCAAGATATAAGGTCGAAACCCAATGTGGGTAAAAACCACCTGCTGCTGTCATCTCTATATTCTTTTAATAATAAGAAAATCTATCTACAATCTTGTACTAGTTCAGACTCATACCAGTACGCAGGAACCCACCTGCAGAAGGCTACAACCTTCTCTCATTCTCCAGCTACTACTGGAAGGGAGCTACAACCCCCTAGCTCTTGTACTAGCCAATATGTTTACTAGTACATAGGTGCCAACCTACAAAACACTCCACTCTTCTACAAGGGACCACGATTTAGACTAGATACACCTAGAACACAACACCATTATTTGAAGGTCATGTTTCATTCAATTTTCATATTGGACCCATCAAAAACATCATAACTACAATACAACCATCAAGTACATTTGCATCAACCAATCACTAAAACTAAATCACCATAACCTCAATTTGATCATTCAGAACACTGTCACCAGTTTACAGTCACCAGAACCCAAAATAGAACCTAGAACTCTGCAATAGCAAACAAAAACAATTAAAAAATACTTCATAATGTATATGCTACTTCCATGTGTCGAACTAGCGTGTATATGCACGTTTATGAAAGCCAACAAATGTACACATCTGTAAATATTAATTCATAACTTTGCAGCGATTCTAAACTTTAGTTATACCCAGATCATAACATTTACAAAATAACACATGCGTCAGTATTCAGATCTAGACTATACATGATCAAACCACATAATGATAATTCATTTCAATTCTTAATATCCCAATCCATCATTGGATCTTATCCCTCATCAACTGCTAAGGTTCACCCTTGGTTCAGATCAAGCAAAGCATCATAAGCCAATAACCTGCATACTAGATCTCACACTTCCTCATATATTACATACTTGCACACATTGGCCTAATGATAGTTTTAGGCCTTTCTCAATACCATGGATCAAAACCACTTAGGACCAATACCTTAGAACAAATACCTAGGGTCAATACCTCGGACCAAATACCTTGGACCAATACCATGGATCAAAATACCTTGGACCAAATACCTCGGACCAAAAACTTAGTGTTCCAACATATAAATGCTTTTCCTTATGTTAAAGTGCATGTGTACGTATATGATACTTGTGTCCAGTGAACCTATGTGTATACACATATTGGTCAAGGTGAACTTGCATATACCTCTCTTTCTTCATTCTCTATAGTTTGATATGTAATTCTTTGTTGTTGACATGCTGCACCATGATCTTTTATCTGAGTGAGTTTCCGTCAAGGACAACACCTGTATCATAATGCCAACAGAATGTGGAAGACTGAAGGTAGAAATACCTTTGTATGAAGGTAAGCTTAATGTGGAAGAGATGATGGATTGGATTAGTGCATTAGATAATTATTTTGACTATGAAGAGGTCGAAGATAAAAATAAGGTGAAATTTGCAACCACCATATTGAAGGGACATGCAACCATCCAATGGAATGAGCTACATATATGGAGAGAAAGGAAGGGAAAACTCAAGATTAAGTAGTGGGATAAAATGGTGATAAAAGTGAAAGGTAAATTTATGCCCAAGGGTTACCAAATAAACCTTTTCAGACAATTACAAAACTTAAGATAGAAAGGCATGACTATTGGAGAGTACATAGAGGAGTTTTATAAGTTGAGCATTAGATCCCAACATGCTAAAGATGAAATGGAAAAAGAAGCTAAATATATGAACGGATTGAGATATGATATACAAGATGAAATCAGTCTGCTAAGTCTACAAAAAATTGAAGGTGCCTATCAAGAAGCTTTGAAGGAAGAGGATAAATTGTTGATGAAGAAAAGTTAGAAGAATAGCGGTAAAAATCCAGCAAGAGGAAGATGAGATTCTAGACCAAGATTCCAACACTCTCTAAATGAGACAAGAGGGACCAGTAATCGACCACCACAGAGAGAAGACTTTGGTAGAGGAATATTTGGATCCAAAGGTAGAAGTCAAGGAAAGGAAATTTGATCTTATACATGTGGAGAATTAGGACATGTGTCATGGGACTGCCCTCACAACAAACCAACAAATCCAAGGAATGTAAATATAACTGAGAAAAAAGAAGAAAGACCTTAGGTCATAGTGAAAGAAGAACGACATGAGGTGGGTGAGTCTTTATTGTTAAAAAGAGTATTGCTAAAGGAAGAAAAAGAAGCCAATGAACCAACTCAATGGAAAAGTATATTCAGGATTGTGTGCAAGTCTAAACAAAAATGCTGCAAGGTTGTGATTAACAGTGGGAGCACTGACAATCTTGTTTCTATAGAGATGGTGGAGAAATTGGGTTTGGTTAAGATGGTACACCCTACTCCCTACAAAGTCTCTTGGTTGCAGAAAGGACATCAACTTTTGGTGACACAATAGTGCTAGGTAGATATCCATATTGGTGCATATAAAGATGTGATATTGTGTGATGTAATTCCAATGGATGTGTGCCATATATTTCTGGGAAGATCTTGGCAATTTGATAGGACAACTTTTCATGATGGTAGGAGGAGCACATATACCTTAGAGAAGGATGGGAAGAAGCACACATTGTTACCTTTGAACGATGGAGTAGACAAAGGAACTTCTGGCGAAAATGTTTTGCTGATTAGTGGAAAAGAATTGTTGCGAGAAGTCAAGAAGGAGAAAGAAATGCATTTTTTTGTTGTGGGTAAACCCAAGGTAATTTTGACTTCCACTAATTTAGATAATTTTCATGTGGAAATTAAAAATATGCTAAATGATTATGTCTACAATATTGTTGATGACTTTCAAATTGCATTTCCACCCATTAGAAGTATCATCCATCACATATATTTAGTACCTGGTACGAGTTTACCAAAAAAAGTAGCATATAAGCTAACTCCTCAAGAAAATGAAGAAGTTTGGAGATAGGTGCAAGAGTTGTTGGATAAAGGACTGATAAAGGAGAGCCTAAGTCCATGTGCAATACTAGGAGTGCTTAGCCCCAAGAAGGATGGTGAATTTTGCATGTGTATTGATTCCAGAGCAATAAATAAGATTACTATTAGGTATAGATTTACCTTACCATGTATGGATGATTTTTTGGGTCACTTGAGAGGGTCAAAGTATTTTTCTAAGATATATTTCAAGAGTGGATACCATCAAATAAGGATTAGAGAGGGGGGTGAATGGAAGACTGTGTTCAAGACTAATAGTGGGTTGTATGAATGCTTAGTGATTCCTTTTGGACTCGCTAATGCACCAAGTACATTTATGATACTAATGAATGAGGTCTTAAAAGAATATTATGGAAAATTCATGATAGTTTATCTTGATGATATCCTAATTTTCAGTCAGAGTAAAGAAGAACATTTGGAGCATCTTAAGTTGGTTTTAAATACTTTACAAAAACATAATATACTGATAAATTTGAAGAATTGTTGTTTCATGAAGAAAGAGCTTGTTTTTCTGGGATTTGTAGTCTCATAAGAAGGTTTGAAGAGGGATCCAAAAAATATAGAAGCAATTTTGAATTGGCCACCTCCAAGGAGCGCATTTCAGGTAAGAAGTTTTCATGGTCTTGCAAGTTTTTATATAAAGTTTATAAGAAGATTAATAATATTTATGCATCAATAGTTGAAAATATAAAGGAAAACAAACAACCATTGAAGTGGACAGAGGCAACAAACCAGAACTTCAAACTGTTGAAAAAGAATATTACTAAAAAACCTACTTTATCCCTACCAAATTTTGATAAAGCTTTCCAAGTTGAGACTACTACTAGTGGGGTAGTAATTGGAGTTGTACTAAGTGAGGAGTAGAAACCTATAGCTTATTTCAATGAAAAGTTGAATGAGGCCAAGCAAAAGTACTCATCCTATGATAAATAATTCTATGTTGTTATTCAAGCTTTAAAGAAATTGAGGCATTACCTATTGCCAAAAG
The DNA here is from genome assembly GCA_000404065.3 of Pinus taeda. Classification (NCBI taxonomy): domain Eukaryota; kingdom Viridiplantae; phylum Streptophyta; class Pinopsida; order Pinales; family Pinaceae; genus Pinus; species Pinus taeda. The sequence continues at coordinate 38,191 of APFE031271205.1, read as the reverse complement.
AATTTATTTTGTATTCTGATAATCACGTGCTAGAGTTCATAAATAATCAACAAAACTTAAGCCAAAATCATGCTAAGTGGGTGGAGTACTTAAAGGGTTTCGCCTTCATAACGAAGCACAGAAGTGGTATGTAAAATAAAGTTGTTGATTCTTTGAGCCGAATGAATTTAGTTATGCAGGAGTTAAAGATTGGTGTTTTGGGATTTGAAGAAATGATTGACATGTAAAAGGAAGATAAATTTCTTAAAGAAATATATGCAGGTGTTTAGAATCCTGTGATTCATAATAGAAGTTAATGGTTAGACTACCTAATTCAAGGAGGTTTGTTGTTAAAAAAAAATAAACTATGTATTCCTAAATGTTCCATGAGGGAAACTTTGATTAAAGAAAAGCTTGGTGGACGATTGTCTGGACACTCTAGACAACATAAGACATTCGCTCAAGTGAATGCTTTTTATTATTGGCCGAAAATGCAAACTAATGTCAAAAAGTTTGTTGAGAAATGTAGGATTTGTGAACATGCCAAAGGAAGGAGCCAAAATACTGTGTGATATCATCCATTACCAATACCAAATAGGCCTTGGGATGTGATCAGCATGGATTTTTTTTCGGGTTTTACAAAGACTCAAAGAGAATATGACTCTATCTATATTGTTGCAGATAGATTTTTGAAAATTTCTCATTTCATTGCTTGTAAGAAAACTAGTGATGGAACTCATATTGCTAATTTGTTTTTCTCAAAAAATGCAAGGTTACATGGGCTACCTATAATTATTGTTTTAGACAAAGATAGTAAGTTAGTGGGACACTTTTGGAGGAATATATGGAGGAAGTTAGGTACAAACCTTAGTTTTAGTTCAACTTATCACCCTCAAATAAATGGGGAAACGGAAGTGGTGAATAGGAGTTTGGGAAACATATTAAGAAGCTTGGTTTACAAACATCCAAAACAATGGGATTTAGTGCTTGCTCAAGATGAATTTTCTTATAATGATACTCCTAATAGGAGTATAGGGATGAGCCGATTTCAAATTGTTTTTGGAACGCATCCTAGAGGGGTTTATGAGATTAGAGAATTTCGAAAACAAGAGATAAGGAGTGAAAATGCTGAAGAATTGTAGAACAAATGCATAAATTGTAGGAGGATGTAACACAAAGGTTACATGAGAGTAGCATGAAGTATAAACAAAGGGTTGATGTGAAGAGAAGAGAAAAGGAACTTCAAATGGGTGATCTAGTTATGGTTTGCCCGAGGAAAGAAATATTTTCTGTATAGACTTATAACAAATTCAAAATGAAAAAGATGGGACCTTGAAGAATTTTAAGTAAGTTTTCCTCAAATTCTTATGAGATTGAACTACTGGAAGGAATTGGAATATCTCCTATCTTTAATGTTGCAAATTTGTACCCATACAAGGAAATAGATGAAAAATGACAAATGAACATGCAGATGAGGAAGTTTAGACTCTAAATTGGGAGGAACAGATGCTAAGGACAACAATGAGAGAAGTGGAACTAGTCTTGAAGAAGCGAGTAACAAAGAAAACTAGAGGATAAACATATTGTCATTATCTAATCAAATGTAAGGGATGACCAGTTGAAGATGCTAGTTGGATGACAATAGCAGAGTTAAACAAATATCAAGTGAATCCTGAAGACTTGATGGAACCTTATTTTCTTCCCCAAGAGTCTAATGCAGGAGCATCAAATGAGATAAATTACCATTGACTTGATCCGTGAAAGTTATTAGGGTTAGACCTCTTAAATGTTCATATTTATTATTTGTTTATAAAAGTTATTTGGAGTGCCCGCTGAGAAGTGAAGTGATAAATATTGTTAGCTTAGGTGTGTGTTAGGCCAATTAAATAGGGATTAGGTTGTCTGAGAAAATCGAATCTAGATAGGAGCATTAAAAAGGAGAAAAACTCATTTTTTTGGGAGATGTTGAATGTAGATAAGGTCAATAAGGGCCAGAACAATTTTTTGTGTAGTGATTTTTCTTTTCATAATTGATTTAGTGGAGTTTAATGGTGTATTTGTCATCATCTTATCTTAATAATTTTTTTCTTCAAATGATGAAAAATCATTATGTTGTAGTTTAATGGTGGAATCCTGTAGATTGATATCTACATTATTATGTATCTTTGAGAATTTTGCATCCAAAAACGATAGATCTATAGATCTAATCAGTGTTGTGAGTATTTTATGCTATTTTTATGTTTTCTCAATGATAGATATGGAGAATCCTTGAATTTCCATGTTTTTTCTTGCTTGAAGTCGCCCCAAGAAAGGAAAACCTTCAGTTGCAGAAGGTTCATGTCGTGGGTCACATTTGAAATAGAAATGTGTGGATAGAATCAAAAATATCGTACATCAGACTGAATGGTCATGCCATGGATCACACCTGTAGCAAAAGGGTCACGCTAGAATCAAAACGGTCGCACATGAGATAGAAGGGTCCTTTTGTGGGTCGCGCTTGCAGAAGAAGGGTGGGGCAAGAGACATAAGGCTCGCACCATGGGTCATGCCTACAGTAGAAGGATCGCTCTAGAATAAAAAATATCATAGTAGCCTACAAAAAGGTTAAGCGAGCTTGCCAAAAGGTTGAGCTATCTTACAGGAAGGTCAAGCCATCCCATAAAAGGGTCACGCCAGTTCATAATTGTGTTTTTCATCAAATGTTAGGAGCCCATTTTGAACTTTGACTGCTAGGTTAAGTAGCCCTATGTGTCTACTTTCTATTGAGTCATCAACCTCGAAAAGATACCCAAGGAAAGGACTCCAAAACATGAATTTTCCAACCTCATGCAGAAGCACTGTGTCTGGTCAAGAAGTTATTAGAGAGAAAGATTTGGGAACAGAGCATTGGCAATTCAAGCTACTATCAAGCATACTTTGGACAATAGGGAATTACGCTATCTGTTACTTATGGTTGAAGAATTCTATTCCCCTACTTGGTTTTTATAGAGTATACCCCATAACCTCAAGCAGGCTAGCTTAATGGGAATACCACTCCTCATTTTGGCGAATAAGTTGAGACTTTATTTGGGGTGTACAACCCAAGTCGATTATGATGTAGATGTTCTACCACGTGACTATTTTGGGTCATCAATGGGAAGTTCAATAGGCAATAGGATGGGTTGAGATAACCTAATATGATTCTGGGTTGAGGGTAAGCTCCACGATGAAATTCTAGGGTCGAGGGTGTACTCCCTTCTGTGATGAGTTATCCTATTTCTCGGTTTGGGTGGAAGATATTGATCTCTGATGTGGTTCTAGGTTGAGATGTGGTCCTTAATGATATGATATTTAATGGAAGTTGATGATGATATTTCAGGTAGTAGTCCGTTGATAAAGATTCTAGATAGCAACCTTATTAGATAAAGGGTGGTATCTTAAGTTCCCCTCTAGTAACAAATTCTTTTTCTTCTAGATCTGAGAATGTTCAACATATGAGGAGGAATAATCAAGTGATAACCATGAATAAGGAAAGGATATATTGAGATGTTTAATGATGATTTGTGATTATGAAACACTTCAGATGGACATGGAACTATTAATACATGACAAAGATGATACGTGATGGTTTGTGATGACACTAAAAGATTCTAGAATAACATATTGTTCGATGGACATATATTAGCAGGTGGAATTCTCTCTAGTTGAGAGGGAGTGTTAATTTTTGGAACTGTTATGAAATTCCACCTTGGACAGCTCAAATGACTAAGATATTTACTTAATTATATTCCCCTTTTCGATAGGACCAAATTCAACCCAAATATCACCTAATTTAGTTAAGCATAAGTTAAGTTTCAAATTATTTTAATCATTCATTCATTATAGATCAGGTCAGCCCTAACCACTTCGGTAATTGCGTGGGTAAATCTCAACCGCAGTAAACCCTCAAGAAAGCCTATAAAAGGAAGTGACCTGAGGATCATTTCTACACACTTGATCAAGACATGTTTATGTTTTTATACTTTTTTTTGGTTCACAGAGGTTCCCTAGAAGGAGTTCACATAGGGTCTGAAATTACAGGAAAACGGTTCGCTCTTGGTTAGGGTTTTCTAGATCTCAGGCACTGGAACAAAAAATAAGTTTTCTGTCCCTAGTCACAGACATAGAATAGGAAAGGGTGAGTCTGGCTCTCTAGTCACTCAGAGATAGTTCAATGAGAGTGACACTGGGCTTACGGGTATATCAGAACATTCTAGTCCTTGCTCGCTCGCACAGGGTAGTCTTTGGAGTGACCCTGTGATCTCAATCGCTCACACAACAACAGTAAGGGAGAGACTTTAAGTTTTCACTATTCAGTCCCACAATTTATCACATCAAGACCTCCTAAGAGTGACCTTGCAATCATAGTCACTCGCATACAGTGACAGAGAGAGTGACCAAGGAATTTTGGTCACACACATACTATTTTCATGAGAGTGACCAAAGTTCTGATCTAGAGTTTGACATCTTAGCTTTTGTTGGCTTCAGTGATCTAGTAGATCTAGGCTTGTCTTGTTGTTATATTACTATATAATATATATATATATATATATATATTTCTATAGTATATATGTAGTATATGATTTGTTAGTATCCACTACAAACATCTGTATTGGGCATATCGACAGTGAAGGTAGTGCTTATTAGTGTTCAACACAGTGAAAGTTGTATACAAAAATTAACATTAGATTGTGACAACACATTACAACAATTAGTACGAAGGTTTTGATTCCTAGCATGATTAGATCTATTTCATAGATATCATTATTGTTTTTCTACATAGATAAAGTTATGGATCATTATACTCTCTTTTACTACATCATTTGATGATAATGTAAGAAGAAGAAGATTTGCAAGGCTTCTCCATAGAATGGGTTATTCTTTGGTCTCGGACCAATCCTAGTATCTCTATATATGTGCATGATTTCTTCTACGATTCCTTTCTTATGTTCCGACGCATCGATAATATTGGTGATTTTGTTTCTTTCTATGTAATTGCATATGTTGATGCATTATGGTGTAGATCTGAATAATGCAATGATGATATGAGGTGAACTTAATGTATTAATGATGAAATACAACTATCATAGCAAAGAACAATGTTACCCTAAGAAAATTCAACACTTTTCACCTCTTTTCTCTTACTGGTCAATGTAGCACAATCTTCCACATCCAATTTGTACAGGTTCTTAACCTAAACCCCAATCTGCTTCATGTTTCTAGTGGTGATATGTCTTAGGAATGATTTCCCTTTCCTGAAGATCACATCATAACAATGGTCGTCCAAAAATGCTATAAAGTCAAGGTTATTCTTTAGCCCCAAAACAAACATGGCATCTTTGAGGAAAACAGGGGATCTCTACTCCCTCTTAAAGGTTACTATACTAATCTCGGTAGCATTGTACCTTCCATCGTCCCCAAGCTCAATATGCATCAAGATATCTTCCTCCTCCCGGTCATTAAAAAATTATCTACACCTTGTGATGTGGAACGAGGCACCATAATCTAAGTACCACACACTCCCCATCATAGTGTTGGCCATGCATGCAATAAGGGTGAATTTTAGCTCAAACTATGAAGCCAATGCTTCACCTACAACTCCTCATAAGTTCTCATTGATACATTTTTGTGTGGACAGTTTGCCGCATAGTGCCTGAATTAATGGCAATTGAAGCATTTTATTTTGTATAATTCTTTCATATTGCTCCCTTGGTTGGATTTTTGTCTGGTTTGTGATTTATTCACTTTACCCTTCCTTCCCTTTCCATCCAATGAAAGGTTTTCTTCATCCTTTGCTTTGGATGAAGTTCCATCCCAATGGTTTCTAGTGAACTCTTCTTGTACCAAGTTTGACCACAACCTTTCCCACTTTGGTAGATTTTCCCTTCTATTTACTGAGTCCTCATAGCTATGCTTGGATTTTGGAATTCCTAGATGAGCTATGCTCACCAGGTCCTCTTTTGCAATAGTCACACCAACCCCTCCAAGTTCATCACAAACTTGTGTAAATATGGTGAAATACTATGGGATAGTATCATTCTTCTCCATTTTAATTTTTCAAAGTTTTTCTTTGAGGTCCAATTTTCTATGATCAATGTTATTCTCAAATAGCTCTTTCGATATCTTCCACAATGCAAAAGGAGTTTCATTTCCATGGATATTTGATATAATTTGGTGTCTTTCTCACTCCAATGTTATTCTCCTCACCTTCGATACAAATTTCATTTGATGGGTTAGGTTCTTTGCATCAACTTATTCAGGTTTTGCAATGTCTATCTTGACATATTCCAGAAATCCATTTTCACTAAGAATTGCCTCCATGTAATCCCTCATTTCAATCAAATTCAAGCTTCCTTCCAAGGCATACTCTAATACCATCGCATTGGAGTTCATCTTCCCAACTCTTAAGAAATCCTACTACATTGAAGCTACAAATTCAAATCTCCTGAGGAACAACTTCAAAATTCTTATTCTAATGTGAATCTAGCTTTAATACCATGTACAGACATGGTGATAGAATTGAAACTATTGAAGAATTTTGATCAAAAAGAAAGAGACACGACCCTACTCTATTGATCTATGGAATTTAACTCACAATTTAGAACAAGAATTTCACACATGAAATAAGAGAAACAACATATGCACAATATTTTTTGAGGGGAAAGAAATTGCTAAAATCCCCTTAAGCTTGATTGAATTAATCAGATGAATAGAGAATGTATTACAGTTTCTTTCTTCCTCTGAGCACAACCTATAAGGGAATAATCTATATCTATACTCAATGAGAATATCTGACCCAAAATTCATCAAATTATGGCTCATATTGAACCTCTGTTTCCTTGCGCAAATCTTAAATAATTATGCCCCTATTATTTAGGAATTTTCCTCCAAGTGATTGTGCAATTTGCAAGTTTGATCATTTGGTTGCATGCAACACATCTACACTCAAAAATAGTCTACAAATGATGTTACACTACCTTGGAATCCCCACCACAAATGGGGAACTCAAATTCTTTGCATGCACTAGATTTTTTAGGCTCATTGATCAATTAATTGGATGACCATTGAGTTATACTACTGTCCCACTACACAACTTGCCTTCCACTAGTTCCTCCAACTACTAGAATTGGTTTAACTGAACACAAATTGATATAACTGAACTTGTTTACTAAAGTTTGGAAATCACATATGATTAACTAAAATCCAATCCCTTTAACTAAAATTTACTGAGTAAAATTAGTGACACAAGCCATGTCACACATGTTAACTACCTCCGAGTTCTCTGTTGACGTGGAAATTCAAATATTCTCAATTTGACAAAGGAAAAATCAAATTGAGACTTTCTTCCTACACTTCTTAACATTGCTTCCTTTTGGTTGTGCCCAAAGAAATTTGTAACAATAATTAAAATCTTTCCTTTATGAATTAATTTCGATAAAGTTTGAATAATCCATGTGTTCAATTTTTTCTTATAATTATTCATTCTTGTCTTAATGATATGAATTAATTTTTGAAGTGTTTAATGGTGTTTGAATATTCTACATGAATAAAATAATTTTTTAAAATTCCTATAATAATAAATCATCCCCCTTATTCATATTGTATTAGTTTATAACAATTAGTATTAAATCCAACCACGTTACCTCAAATCAGTTTAACAACTAGAAGAAATATTAAGGACCATGGAAAACTAGGAAGGAAAATACACCAATAAGGAATCTATGTTCAATAGAACAAACTATGTGTTTTGGAAAGTCGGGATGAAAACCTATGTTCAATCAGTTGGAGTTGATGTATGGGATGTAGTGGAAGAATAATATCAAGATACTCCAGCCTGAATTACTAGATATTAGAAGATGGAATTTACATGCAATGCTAAAGCTATGAATGGCCTACTTGCTAGCCTACTTGAATTAGAGCTAACCGAGGTCATGGACTGCTCTGCTAGAAAAGTTATTTGGGACAATATGAGAAACTGCTATGAAGGTGACAACAAGGAAAACCCAAAAAAAATTCAAGGTTTTAGAAAAGGATTTGAGTATTTAAAGATACATGATGATGAATATATTTCTAAATATTTTGTTGAAGTTGATGAGGTTGTGAACAACATAAGAGGTCTTGATGAAAATTTAGAAGAGCTTGTACTAGTTCAAAAAGTGTTGAGATCTCTCCCTAATAGATTTAATCCCAATGCTTTTATCAATTGAGGAGATGAATGAGTTGAAGAATCTCACTTTGGACTAGCGACTTGGCACTTTTACTACTTATGAGATGAGAATTTCCAATGGAAAACGTACTACAAAGGAGTTGGCCTTCAAAGCAGACAAGAAACCCAAGGAAGAGCATGATGGTTCATGTTGTGAAATAAATTATTAGGAAGATAAGTTCATGAGGAAGCTTAGGAGAGGCTGAGGAAAGTATGAAGGTAAGTTTCCGTTTAAGTGTTTTAACTATGGTAAACTTGGTTATTATGCTTCCAAGTGTCTTGAAAATAATAAAAAGGAATATGACTGAAGAGAGAAGTTCATGAAAATTCAAAAGGAAAGGAAGAAGGCTAAAAAGAAAATATCCTACACTCAAGATGCTAGCTCTCTAACTCATGAATGTAGTCAATCTTTAGATGGGGAAAAGGATGATGAAAGTCCAAAGTAATTTATGGTCATGGCCATAGATAATATGGAAGTATAAGCTATTAATTTTCATCGAGAAAAAGTTGAGGTCACTAGAGAAGGAGAGTTGGTTAGTGGTATTGAAGATATTGAAAGGCTTGGGAAGAAAAATAAAACCAAAAAATATTCTTTGATTAAACACAAAGTTGAATAAATTGAAATGCTTCTCTTGCAAATTGACATGGAAAATTTTAGGGGCTAATATTCGCCCAGTGGGCTAATTTTCCATTATTTTTCCACAAAAAGATTCGCCAA